>JBBMKF010361734.1:0-14648 GCA_037834155.1 Curcuma caesia
ATAAATTCTCTCATTCTATGAATAATATTGCGGACATTTAGTAAATGAGTTAAGATACAATCAAACACATAGAAAATATGCACTCAAATAGTGAATTGCTATTTATCCAATAAATAGTATAATCGTAAAGCGATTGCCTTAGGATATCTCTCAAATCTAATAGAGAACACTACTATTAATTATTCCTAGTCAAGTATTTATATTCAACGACAATATTAATGCATGAGACTAGCATGTAGGTCAATTGATAACTTGATCTCACAAGTCATAGATATGTGATATTACGTTGACACATGGGTATATATTAGAAAATATATTCATGGACCATTATATGAGTGTTATAAACTTTCTCATGTGACTATTGGTATGAATAGTTCTTACACCTGAAATCAATACGGTTCCCTACATAAGGAGTTGTGTACTTTGGTATCGTCAAACGTCACCCGTAATAGGGTGGACTATAAAAGAGATCATTGGGTATGCAATGAATTATGCAGAGGGATGTGAGTGATGTAAATAAAATATATCCCTCCCATATGATGGGAGTGATATCTATGAGTCCCTTGATCGAGTAGGACTACTAAATGCATGACCATGCTCAAATGAGTCAATATGAGATATTGAGCTCATTTACTTGAGTGAGTCTATTCAGGATCAAGAAACACAAAGATTGATATCAAGGATAACACGGTCTATGCTTCATTGATCAATCTAGATATTGAGGATAAAAGGACATCATCATACATTATAGTAGTCACGAAAAGGTTAGGTCGGATCTCGACTTTCTTGTTACTATAGTGGATCAAGAGGAACTGAACATCTACCCTCCTCTTTTGCACCACTAAGGAGGTCAACAAGAATAAGGTATCCTTCATCTGAATGGATTAATTGTAGAACATACTATCACTCTAGCATGTTATGTCATCCTATCTCTTATTATTATACCACTAATAATATCTCATCAAGTCACCAAGCATTCTTGAGTGGCATAGATGAAGCATAGGAACCTAGAACATATGAGGAAGTAAAAGAACAATAATATTGGCAAAAGGCAATGGAAAGAAGAAATCAATGCCTTACAAAAGAATGACACCTGAGAGATGACCAATTTACCTAAAGGGAAGAAACTTGTAGGGTGCAAATGGGTATACAAGATCAAACACAAAAGTGATGGTACCATTGAACGACACAAAGCTAGACTAGTAGCCAAAGGATACACTCAAACCTATGGAATTGATTATAAGGAGACATTTGCACCCGTAGCCAAGATGAACACCATCCGAGTCTTACTTGCCCTTGCAATAAATATGGATTGGCCACTTTATCAAATGGATGTTGCCAATGCTTTTCTGCAGGGAGAACTAGAAGAAGAAGTCTATATGGAAATTCCACAAGGAATTCAAAAAAGATATGATGGGAAGGTATGCAAATTGAACAAGGCCATATATGGCCTCAGACAATCTCCAAGGGCATGGTATGCTAAACTTAGCTCAGCTCTTTTAAGCTACAAGTTCAAAAAATGCAGTAGTGATTCCTCATTATTTGTTAAAATAGAAAATGAAAAAACTATCATCATTCTTATTTATGTAGATGATCTCATTATTACGGGAAATAATATAAATCTAATAAATCAAGTTAAATCATTTCTCAATTCTAAATTTGAGATCAAGGATTTAGGAAAACTAAAGTACTTCCTAGGTATACTAGTTCTATCCCAACGAAAGTATACACTTAACCTCTTATAGGAAACTAGAAAACTTGGAGCAAAACTAGTAGATAGCCCTTATTTCACATCTAAGAAAGAAAATGATAATGACAATCCTTGGGAGGGCATTCGGCAATACCAAAGGTTAGTAGGTAAATTGATGTACCTAACCATTACTCGTCCAGATATTTCATTTGCAGTAAAACAACTTAGCCAAAGCATCCACGCACCAAAGAAAAGTCATTGGAAAGCAACAGAAGGAATCCTCCACTATCTGAAAGGGACACTAAGAAAAGGAATCTGGATGAGAAATAACCATAATACAGAAATTGTAGGATACTGTGATGCAGATTGGGTAGGAGATCATCAAGATAGAAGATCAACAACTGGATATTGTATATTCGTAGGTAGAAATTTGGTATCTTGGAAAAGCAAAAAATAATATGTTGTGTCATGATCCAGTACTGAGGTGGAATACAGAGCAATGGCAACAGCCACAAATGAGCTCCTATAGTTGAAGGCTTTAGTTGAAGAATTGGGTTTTCCAGGTAATTCCCCAATCGGCTTATATTGTGACAATCAGTCAGCCATTCATATTGCAACAAATCCAGTATTCCATGAAAGAACCAAGCACATTAAAGTAGATGTTACTTCATCATGGAAAAAATTGAAGAAAAGATTATCACTGCTCATCCTATCAATGAACAAGATCAACCAACTGATATCTTTATCAGTCACCACTGCTCAACATATGAAGGACATCCTTGACAAGTTACGTGCCATTAACATATATGCACCTAACTTGAGGGGGAGTGTTAAAGTTCAAGGCATCAAATAATTAAAGATGAAGTCAAATCTAATTTATCATGCAAGAATACAAGAAATGCAAGAAGACAAAGCAACAAGGAGGATCCTTCAATTCATCATGATGAAGTGCATTAAATGCTCCAACATTCAAAAAGATTAAGTGCATTAATGCATTAAATGCTCCAAAACATGAACGTTGGAGCCACAACGTTTAAGAGGCTCATGTAACACACCATAAAACCACCTTTTATGGTTACTTTCAAGATAATGAAAAAAGGCTTCATGTTTTCTCCTCTTTCTTGCAACAAGCTTTTCATGGGTTCTCCTCCATTTTGTAACAAGCTTTGAAGTTAAATACCAAAGCTAAATTTCAATAAGATTGACAGATATTGAGAATGTTATATAAATAAAAGCAAAGAATATAGCTCAATTTAGCAAACAACGCATGTATCTTTATATTTGTGTAGTAACAAAATGCAACAACCAAAACATGCAACTTTATAGACATTAATTGAGATACCTAGTGCAACATTATATTGAGTTTTGGATTAAAATATAATTTACTAGTGGTACTTTCTCTAAACAACTCATAACCACATTCATCTGCCACACAACGTACCTTCCTTTGGACCATATGTGCATGATTAACCTTATGCATGATCTTCCTTAGTTAGCTTATGTTTTCGAGTATCACTCATAACACTTTTAATCGGTCATATAGTGTCCCTTCCTTTGGGCCAACACATTACGTGCATGGTTTTCCTTTTGGGCCAACTATCTTTAGCATTAATGTACATCCATCTGCACAATTCCCTAGTAGTTAGTAGTTCTCGCTTTGACAATAGTATTGGCTCGACTAAGCAGCAAACACGAAGAAGAATACATGAAAAACCACTGAAAAATACAATTAATCAGTTATCAATTGATTGGTATTAGTTACTAGTCGATTAATACTCTCATTAGTCAATTGCCTTTAAGAAGCAATCGACTAATACTCCTTATGTGCCAAGTTCAGGGCACAACAATTGATTGCCTACCAATGGCAGTTGATTGTTTCACAGCTGTCAAATTTGAAACTACCCACCAATGGCAGTTCCTAATTGATTTGGAAATCTTTTGTTCACAAGTTCATCTCGACGAATAACAACCGATTGGTCTTTATATCAATCAATTGGTGAAGACTAGTCAAATTGCCCAATCGATTCCGCAACCTTCGGTGTCCAGCCTTAGGTTTAGCACTCAATTGATCCTCATGGCAATCGACTAGTGAAGAGACCAGCAGAACTACCAAATTGACTCTAGACTGTTCTGTGCGCGGCTCTAGGTTCAACTATTAATTGGTCCTTATGACAATCGATTGGTGACCACCAGCGAACTATCCAATAGACTCCCGATCATTCTGCACCCAATTTTATGCCTATTAGTCAATTGGTGAACCTTATCAATCAATTGGTAGCTAAAAATTTGATTTCTGCACATGATTTTTTAGCTTGAAAAAGCCCTAAAATCATGTCGCTATTCACGTTCTTCACGGATAATGCGAAAAACTCGATTTCTAGGTTAAATTCTAGCCTATCTCTAGTACATTCAATGAATATCCATCAATTCGAAGCTCCACACTTCCACTACCTCTAATCTCCGTCATGCTTCGCAGTGCTTCAGAAGGGCAATCGATAATGTTCTCCTCCAAATCCAAGAAAGAACCTTGCGCTCTCCAGATCTAAGGGTGTGGACATCATTTGGCCAAGTTTCTTTTTTCTTATTGTCGATTCTAAATAAGAATCAATTATCAAGCTTGATTCCAAGAATATTTTCCATCCTAACATGAAATTTGATTTGAGCACTTGTAAGAAACAACATCCAATTTTCTTTCTCCTATAAACTTTTCCTTCGACTTTATATTAATTGCTTGGATTTAGACTCCTTGACAGCAACAAACTAAGCGAGAAAATTCTTGATACAATTGGGTTTGTTAAGACACTAACAATTATGTAAGTGCTTGCTTAGCCATAAATCTAATTATTCTATCTTATAAATTGGGATGCTTCTTCATAAATCATTTCGACATTATCTTACCAATTACAATTCTATTTTATAGTCGTCTGGATAATAACTTTTTAAATGAATCAATTCCATCAAATATCAACCACCTCACTAACCTCTGTGTTTCGTAAGTGAATCAGTAACAACACCTTATCCTTATCATAAATTTGAAGTGGGAATCCATATGGTGCCTACGAGATATTCCATTTTCATATGATTTAAGAAGCTTGTTTGTATATTATTAGGAATATGCTTGTAATCATTTTCATATACTTGCATCTATTTTGTATTTTTCTAATGAATATGCTTGCATTTAATCTAAGTATGTCAATTTGAAGAATGTCACTAAGCCTATTGTTTTAATGATGAAGGTGTTGATTGAGTGGTCTTGTCTTATAGCATCATTATCTTTTTTAAAGATTGATGGGCTTTTTAAACTTTTTTCTTTGCAAGATTGGGCAAGTTGCAAAAGTCTTGAAATCTCATGGAGCATGACTTATTATTCTTGTAGCTCTCCTTCGTGTAGTAGCTTTTGTCATTGACTATTGGTTGTCTAGACTTTCAAAATTTAGGGACTCCACTTTCTCATCCCATTTCAATGGAATGTTGCATGCAGGTAATACTTACTGACTAAATTTATAGAGTTAACAGGCACAATTAATACATCCTAGTTTGTGTAATCTTGTTTGATTGAAGCAAAATCTTAGCCCAAGTTATTAACATTATACTTTTTATATTTCAGTTTGCAACATCAATCAAGAATCATTATTATAATCAATCTCAATACGATGAAGTAAGAAGTTAATGGAGTGAATTTGTCTACTCCTATGTGGGTGCCTAAGGGTCATATACGTTGTGATATAAATTTTTAGATTGTATTTAGATATTTGTGGACACACTTTTGGATGAAGTTGGTCAAATATTGTCTCAAGATTAAACATGCCTCAAGTTTGTACTTGTGGATTTTATTTGTTGGTTTGTTTTAACACTTTAATTAGGTCAATGCAACTTGGATTTCATTTTCAAGTTTATAGATATTTGTGGTATATTGTTCAATTTTAGTGAATTGAAAAATATTCTTTTATTCGATCAAGCCAAATTGTAAAGAAGTAAAAATAAATATTTATTGCATCACAATATAAAAAATTGAGAAGTTGTATAAATAATTCACTTCATCAATCAATGTAACCTTTAAAGTTATATATAATCAACTACTTCAATATTTTTACGGAATCGATGAAGTAAAAGAGTCTTCTTTACTTCGAAATCGGTTCAATTTTGGACCGGACATAGGCTTTAGTATTTTAATTGCAAAGTAATAAACTGACTCTTTTACTCTACGTTGATAATTATTTATTTTTTACTTTGTTGAATCTTAGAAGTCTATCAACCATTTTCACATAGTGTCAAGACTATGATAACAATCATTGTTGGGATGGTAGGCATGATAAGTCTATTGTGATGGAACTGATGATGGGCAAGGATATAGTTTTCATGCATTAGTATATCCCAGGTGTGTCTTCACCAGTTCAAATATAAAAAGTGCAGTATTTTACAGAATCACGCATATAGTTGAAAGGAAATTTGTCAGAACTTAATCTAGACAAGTGTCAAAATTAAATCTAGGCAAAATTATGAGAATGCTGAATTGAAGGATACTTGAAATAAGTAATGAAAGAAAATTTATCAAAACTTAATTTAGACAAGTGCCAGAATTAAATCTAAGCAAAACTGAAAGAAATATGAACTTGAAAGATATACTTGAAATAAAAGCTAAAAAAATTTTACCAGAACTGAATCTAGGTAGCTACTAGAATTAAATCTAAGCAAAACTTATGAGAATGTTGAATTGAACAATACAAAACTTAATCTAGGCAAGTGCCAGAATTAATCTACGCAAAACTTGAAAGAAATATAGAATTTAAAGATAAAGCGCAATAAAAAAAATGCAAGTATATAAATAACAAGGTCTCTACACCAACCTTTTCTTGCTTCTTTTCTTTAACCTTTTTTTCTTGTTTTTAAAATTTCAGCCTCTTTCTTACCTCTTTTTTCTTTTTTTTCTATTTTTTGGTTAAAAATAATTTTTTCCCTTTTTTTATTACAAGCAAATAAGACTTACAATGTCACGCCCTAGAGGTGTCATTCCTGTGCACACGGGAGGTACCTCACTGGGTAATCCGAGAAAACCCTTCAACAAATCTCCGATAGAACCCAGCTAATCCGAGAAAGCTGCGAATCTCCTACACTGATTTTGGTAATTCCCATTTGACAACCACTTCAATCTTCTAGGGGTCTAGTGAAATCCCTTTGTTAGAGATTACATGCCCTAGAAGTCTCGCAGAATTAAGCCAGAAAGCACATTTACTGAACTTTGCATATAGGCATTCATTCCGTAGTGTCTCTAAAACCATTCTGAGGTATTATTCATGCTCCTCCTCTGACCGATAATATACCAAAATATCATAAATAAAGACAATTACAAAGTGGTCTAAATATTCCAAGAATACTCGATTCATCAGATCTATAAATGTTACAGGAGCATTGGTAAGCCCAAATGACATTACCAAAAACTCATAATGTCCGTACTGAGTACAGAAAGCAGTCTTCTGAATATCAGTATCTCTAACCCATAACTGATGATAGTCTGATCTCAAATCAGTCTTTGAGTGCATACACCCTTAAGCTGATCAAACAAATCATCTATACTAGGTAGAGGATACTTGTTCTTGATAGTTACAGAGTTTAATTGCCTATAATCAATGTAGAGCCTCAATGAACCATCTTTCTTCTTAACATAAAGAATTGGATCTCCCATTGAATCCCTTATCGAGTAACTCTTGAAGCTGGACCTTGAGTTCCTCTAGTTCTTTTGGTGCCATCTGATATGGAGCTTTCGATATTGAAGCTGTACCAGGTAGCAACTCAATGGCAAACTCTACCTATCGTGAAGGTGGCAAACCAAGAAGTTCTTCTAGAAATACATCGGGATATTCATGAATTATAGGAACATCAAAGAGCCGTATAGAATTATCCACATCGGAACTCACTAGAGATAGGAGATATCCCTCGCATCCTCAAGCCAACAACTGTTGAGCCTGGAGAGCTGAGATGATAGATATCCCTCGATTGATGATCCTTGTAAATTCCCATAATGGCTGATCTAAGAATCGAAAGGTCACCACTTTGGCTCGACAATCAATAGTGGCGTGATATTCTAACAGCCAATCCACTCCCAGAATAATATCAAATTCAGTCATCTCTAACACTTGTAGATTCACTATAAGGATATGACCATTGAAATTCAAAGGACAACTCTTGACCTCTTGATGGTGTCAATACTGATAATGTAAAATACAAGAAATTCTGCTAGTGGGGGAGAATGGAACCGTCTTGCGAAGACGAAATGAACAAAATTGATTTGGGTTAAATTAGAGATTGTTTGGTTGGTAAATCAAACGATTCATTTTTTAATCAAATTGAACCAACTTGATTTGGTTCATGATGGAAGAGGTTGTGACAAAACAAAAAAGATGAGGAGCTTCGTCTTGTGAAGATGAATTGAACAAAACTAGTTTGGATCAAATCGGAGTTCGTTTGATTAGTGAACCAAGTGATTTTGTGTTGAACCGGGTTTTCTACAATAACCAGTTCGATCGCTACAGTAACCTTAGAAATTTGGTTCACTACAGTGTTTTAGGTTAATTTCGGTTCAGCCCAAACCCTAATTCAGCCTGCCTCTCCTCACGTGACACCTGACCGCAGAGATCTCTCCCGTGATCCTGCAATCGATGGCGCCGATGACCTCCACGCGATCCCGCGTCCGACGTCGGAAATCACAGGAGGATTAAGGTATAAGGGTGAGGCCGAAACCCTAGCGTGAACGGGGATTCCCTACATCCCGAGTGGTCGCCGCCTTTGCATGTGCAAACGATGAAATTGGAGCTCGCCGCTGGCTGACGACTGCTTCCGTTGGCTACTTGCGACAGAGGCTTGTGACGGCTACTCGTGATCGTGGATCACGAACAAAGAAACCCTAGCCACCGATCCCTCATCCTCTCCTCTTTGTTCTAACAACGTCGCTCCCTGCTCTACCAAAGTTCTGCCACCCGCATGGGGAAGAGGAATGCTGGAGCCAAAGCAGCCGACACCCAACGCCACCGCCGACCTCCGTGATCCTCCATCATTGTAGCCGAGATCGAGCAGTCGACACCCGATGCCACTGCCCTACCGTCGCTGACCTCTGCGATCCTCCATCGTCGAAGCCATAATTGAGCAGCCCAACGCCCGCAACGCCGCTTCCCTTCTCCCTCAAGCCATCTGCCTGAGAAGCAAAGTTTGCCCACTTCCTCCTTCACGAGAAGCCTTCCAGCCAGAGAAGAATCAGATGTTTGTCAGGGCAACAGAGGTAAGTTCGTTGAAGCCGATTCTTCTAGTCATTCTGCTCTGATGTGAGATTTCTGAATTTTAGAGTTTCTCTATTCGATTGGGTTTTGGTAGGATTGAGATGGATTCCTGAGGTGGAGTTAGGGTTAATGAATTTATCTGTTCGAGAGTCAAATGTTCGTGTGATTTGATTTGTTGAGGTGTTTGATCTGGTCTTGGATTGCTGTGAGATTTCAAGTTTGTTAGGATGTTGGTTGCTATTGGAATTTGAAGGGAACTAGGGTTCTGTTGGATGTATTGATTGTTGAAGTTTCTAGATTCTATTTTGGGGTTCTGTTTCGATTAGGTTTATAGAAGGTCATGGTTAGTGAGTTCTGTATGTTGATTCGGTCTTATCTTGTTGGTGGTCTGTTGTTTGTGGTTTGAATCAGTGGAGCTAGGGTTGTGTGTTGATTGGTTTGTCCAGTTAGGGTTGTATTGGGATTAATTTGTTCCAATCTTGATTTTGGAGGTGTAGCTTGAAATATGTGTTTTCGATGAAGATTGGTTTAATTTATTATGGATTATGGTTCTGATAGGATTTTGTTTTAGTTGTAGATGTTGCAATTAAATTATGTTAATTAGATTAGGTGTGGTATGTATTTGATTGGATTTGGATTAGGATAGCTTTTGATCCGGTTGAATAGTGTTAATTGGATTGGTTGGGTTAGTTTGGATTTGGTTGGGGTTAAGGGTGGAGTAGGAAGTTAAGTAGGGGATTTACTTCGTTGTAAACTTTAATATATTATTATAGTAGTGAGTGTTGTATTTTTATAAATTTCATGACCTTGATTTGTTGATCCTGCTATGTACGAATTTGTATTTGGGGGTTCTTATTGCGATGTGCATCATACCAGGTGGGTACTCCTGTACTTGGTCAATACAGGTCTTTTTGTAGTGCATGATTTAGTATAAATCTGTTATTAATTATCCTCTTATTACATTCGTTGCTTGATTCGTTACTCGATACTTACTATTGACCTTGATATGATCCCATTGTCGTCAATACAGTCTCATTAATTGTTGTTTATCTGTGCTGACTTATTATGATTGATGTTGTGTATATCTTGGTAGATGTAGTAGTTATCTATTGAACTATGCATCATAACTTCTTGTTGTTGTTGGCTCTCACTACCTGTGTGGATGAGAGCATTATCACACTACCTGTGTCGGTGCGACCAGGACTAGCTAGATAGTTCTCCTGGAATACTGCCCCTCCCCCTCGCGTGTAGCTGATCTGTTGTTGGAGCGGGTGATTCTTATCATGCACTCCAGTTCACTACACAGTGTGGGTGTCTGGAGATGTTGAGTGCAGACAGTGATATTTTCCTGCTCCCTACTCACGTGTAGTGGTCTGTTGTGGAGTGTGTGCAGTTGTCCTGTTTGGCGTCCCAGTTCACTACCTGTGTGGTGTCTGGGGGTGGCAAGTGCAGACAGTGACCATGCATGTTATTTGTGATGTGTGTTGCATATGTGCATGTATTTGTTAGTTGTTTATCTTGCTGCATTTGTTGATTGTTTATTTAATGCATCTATGTGTGTGGTTGTTGCACTTGTTTGATATATGTTTATTGCATTGTGTAACATTACATACATTGGTTGTATATGCATGATATCTATTATCCATTATTGATCTTGTTCCTTAAGTATCATATTGAGACTGTATACCTTTGATATCCATGTTTATATTCTATGTTGTGCACTTCCTAGTACCCACTGAGTATTTTATACTCATCACCCAGACTTTGGGATTTTCCTTTCTTTCTCCTCAGGTAGCAGGTAAGGATGTTGTCTTGAAGTTTGGAGTTCTGCTAAACTACCCCCATCTCACAGCAGAAGTATTAGTTTGGGTTATTTCGTATGGTTGTTGGATTGTGTTTTCGATGTGTGGGTTTTTGGAGTTTGTCATTTGATTTTGTTGTAAGCACTATTGAAGTGCTTCGGGATTTTCATTGTAACCTAGTTGATGTGTTTTGGTGATCATACCTTGTTGGTACATGTATGTGGATTGGTTTGCTGTTGTGGTTGGTATTGTTACATGCATAAGTTGGATATGTAGTTTGTGGTCGTGTGGGCCTTTATTCGTATAGTTTAGTAGTTAAATACATATGTTGTGTTGTTGAGTGGTCGTGTGGGTTCTATCTTAATATCTATTCAGAAAAAGTTGAATTGTTATAGGGGAGATGCTGCCGAAATTTTTTTGGATAGCTGTCTCTTTGAACGTGATAGATAATCCATAATATTGAAGGGTTGGAATCCTCCCAATTTTGCATAGGAATTTCAGAGAAATAAAAGAATGCGAGCTACCATTATCTATCAATATATCCGTAGAAAAATTATAAATGGGGATAATGCCTCGGATAACTAATCCTCCAGCTCCCTGTGCCTCCTCACGAGTCAAGACATATACATGTCCTGCCTTCGGACCCGACTGCTGACCCCTCTGGATAGAAGAAGAGCGCTAATTCTGATCTTGCGAAGGCTGGTATGGCTGGGTCAAGGGTTGGTAAGACAGTGATGGATATTGGTGGGGTGAGGGTAGCAAGTATTGCTGAGGTGGAGGAGGTAGGTACTGCTAGGGCAGAGCTAACAAATATTGTTGAGATGGAGCTGGAAAATTCTATTGGAGTGGAGTTACAGAATGATACTCGCTCCTCACTTAGGACTATAACTGATAAAGTTGTGGTTGTGGAACAGACTGGGTATGTGAGGGATTTCATTGCTAGTACTGCTAAGATTTCTGTGGACCTCTCTAATGTCGAGATTGTGGAGGTAGTGGCACAGGTTAAGCCTGCTGAGACTGTGATCCTTCTGTTTGATGTTGTGCTCTCAAAGTACAATCTTTCTGCATATGTCCTAGAAATTTACAATAGAAACATATACTACAATCCAGTGGGCATTCTGATGCTGTGTGATTTGGTGCACCACATTGAAAACACTTCAGGATTAGTCGTATCCTGGTCACGGGATCAACAACCTCGATTCTGCTATCTAGAGTGTGATGTCTGTGAGGTTTGTCGACTAGCTTCTTTTTCCTGGGAGATTTGCTGCTGAGTCATCTCAATAAATATAACTCGATTTAGTGCCTCTCGATAAGTTGTAACAGGGAATCCAGACATCCTGATCTGAATATATGCTGCAAACTCATTGGTAAAGTGGAGCATATGATCATAGTCCTGAGCTACCATATTAGGCAAAACTCAGCAAGTCAACTAAATTCTGCACTATAGTCCAGAACGCTTCAGTCATCTTGCTTGAGACTCATGAATTCCTGGTATCGAGCGATACAAAATGCTGCAATATTGTCTTTCGAACGCCTCTTTGAATGACTGGCAAGAGATAACTTGATCACTGAAAATAGTCTTCTGCATCTTCCACCATGTGGATGCATGTCCTCTAAAATGATATGCAGCTAGCTCTACCTTCTCTGTGTCAAAATAAGACATGTACCCAGAAGTACACTCGCTATCCTCTAACAATGTATGTGTCACCCAAGGGTCAGTGCCTCCATGGAATAGAGTAAAATGACCTTTGCAAAACTAGCAAGCAAAGGAATGCGAGCCTTCTCCATGATAATGGATGATGTAGCGGTGACTGAGTCGGCCACATGAGCTTCCACAAGATGAGGTTGTCCCTCAGGCTGACCACCAACTCCAACACTAGGACCAATCTAAGCCTCTGGTATCATCTCAGATGGGGAGGGTGGTGCCTCAAGCAAACCATGATCAACCCTCTGAGTAGTAGAGGCACGTCGACGTGTACAATCATGAGCTCGGCTACTACCACCATTGCAACCACCGCTACGACTGTGAGCATGGCTACTGCTCCAACCATGACCACGGGTAAGTCCGCCTCATGGCATTGCCTATAAAATCAAATGAAATTTTTAATAATCAATTATAATCAAGATATTTAAATCAATATAGGACCCTTAAATCCTATAGCTCAGAGATACAACTCGGCTTGCATAAAAATTCTTCTGTTCGAGAATCACAAACAGAAACAAAAATCCCGAAATAGAGTTGGAGTCCAAGAACAGAAATCGCGAACCTCGCTCTGATACCAATAAAATTGTCATGCCCCGGAGGTGTCATTCCCGCACACATGAGAGGTATCTCACTCGGTAACAATATAATAGAAGAGCCAATAAAAGAACCATCTATACTTTATAAACAGAATAACTGAAAAAGTTCATATATATATTTATTATGTTTCATGGATAACCACCTGTACATATAAAACAACATATGTACAAAACTTAAATACCACAAAACTAAGATAAAACAAACCAGAATTTGCACGTCAAGATGTCTAAGCAACTTTAAAGCAAACTGAACCAAATATAGTATCAAAAGTGTGTCTGCACCTGCAAAACTGGAGGCCAAAGAATGCAGATAGTTATCCAATAGCTAAGTGGGTAAACAAAAAAGATGTGAATGAATTTAATCTTATTTAAGAAACCAAGGAAATAGAGTAGATCACAGTTTCTTATTTCAACTTCAAGTTTTTCTTAAAATTCTCCTTTTATACATAATATATATATGTATCTTTAGCTTCAGTTAACATTATCTGGAATCATATAATATTTTCATTTATGAATTTAGCATATCAACTTAATTATCATTTATTATCATCAATTAAGATAACTTCTCAATCTGGGTAAATATCATAATTATGTGAGTATCAATATGTATATATGAATCAATGATATAAATCAACTAAAAAGTGAACTACTGGAGCCAATATCATCAGAGTATAATAATGTCACACATATAGGCTAACAGCCTCCTCAGAATATATCGTCGTATACATTATATAACGTATGAGCTAAAAGCCCTCACCAGTAGAAGACATGATAAACACTAACCGCGGCCTCCATGCTACCACAATAATATGTGGGTGGTCAAGTGCTCTGGACCAAGGGCTACATCATGGCACCACTACTCAAGTGTATGGTTCAGTACTCTGGCATAAAGCTTTGGTATAAAATTAGGCTCATAGTTAATATTTTTTAATATTTATTATTTTTATTCTATTATTTCACTTTGTATCTTTTTCATCATTTATCATCATTGTTACATTCTCAATTAATAACTTCTCAATTAGTCTCAATGACTAACTCAAGTCAACTTTTTAATATAAATTTTATTCATTCATTAAGGTATCAACATAAGGTTTGCAAGTAAAAGGGCAAGTATCAACAAAATACAATATTAACAATATGGAATATAAAATATCAAACAATTTAAAGATAAGTATCAATGGAAGAGTAAGTTCGAATATTCATTTAATTTTTTTCAAAACACCTTATGTGCGTAGGATATATAACAATTTCTTATACTTTGTTCGCACATCTTTCTGCTTTTCATGCTGTATCTTACGTATATTACATCATTTTCCTGTGCATTTGGCATTGTATTCTTTATTTCCTAGTTCGGAGGACTGCTCGTATATTTGTGTGTTTCAGGATAGAAAACGGAGCAAAACAGGCGAAATGGAGCACTTATTGAAAACATGGCAAGATAGGCGGCCGTGTCTATCACCTCCAGGGACCGTGCCTACATAGCACGGGTGTGCCTTCAACCAGAGATCCAACTCGCCCAGGCCGTGCCCCAAAGGCATGCCCATGCCTTCGTCCTGCAGCAGTCAGATATGGCCGTGTCCCTCA
>JBBMKF010361841.1:0-11948 GCA_037834155.1 Curcuma caesia
TATATAATGAAGTGGCTCGTACATATACACCATCTAGCTCACATGGCCAACACAGCAAATGGTTGGGTGATGATGGCCACAATGAGGAGGAAGGTGCAAAGGAGGAGCCCTTCACATGGCCTCCAAATTCATTAATTACCATGGCCATGTGGTGTGGCATGTGAGGAGAGAGGCAGAGAGATATATATATACTCCATGACCACTATAATTGTCTGCAGTAGGTGAAGAAGAGATCGAAGAAGGGAACAGCCAGCCCTGACTCAATCATTGCACATTCATATGTGAGGCCTCTGAATCATCTCTATTGTCATGCTCATGCATCATGAGTGGAGACTCCACCTTCTAATTCACCTTGATTGTTTATTTAGTTCTTGGAAGAAGGAAGAAAAAAACAAGGATGAGGTGTAATTATTAGGCTTTATTATGGAAGGAGAACAATGTAACATGCTTGGAGAGGTTCTGATCTTTTGAATATATATGCCGATATATGTATATATATATTCAGAGATGATGCCATGATGGTGGTGGTTGATCATTTGGTTCTTGTTTATTACCTCATCGATCTGTCAGAGTTTGTGAGAAGATTAGCTTAGTTTAATTAGCTAGTATTTGGCTGAGTGCATGCAGTAAACTAAATTTGTGTGTGGCTGTGGGTGTTTGACTTTGAGTAGGCCGGACAAGGGTCATTGTGTGTGTCTTTTCATTCCTTTGATCGGCTGGACTGGGACTCAAAAGAGGAGATGAGATGAACCAGTTAATTAATGACGATGCCAATATCGATCATAATTAATGACTTGACGTACACTTAGAACTTTTCATGAGGAACGGCAGTTGCCTCTCTTCGATTGAAGATATATCATTCAACATTTGGTTCGTTTACAATTCCAATGAATTACATAAAAACACAGTAGGAGCATTTCATAAGTAATTGATTCATCCTAAAACTCATCAATCACTTGATGCATGCATGCATGCAGTTTCACATACAAGTAAAATGGCTAATTAATTACACGTTAATTCCTTTAATTTTGCCATCTTTTTGTGTCAGCCTTGCATTAGTAGGTTCTAAGTAAAAAGGACGGAGCCGATCGAATAATAATATATATAGTCATGGACATGCATGGTTGCGTTGGCTTTAAACACATTCTCCCCATGTTTCATGTCGGAACATTGTTCTCTATTAGTCCAAAGCTTGAGCCCATTAAATAACTATATATATAGTTATATATTAACTTCACAACTAGCTAGCTGTTGCAAAACCCAAGATCTCACGAGCCATGCATTTATTCTTATCCCCGGCTTAATGTTTCATATTTGCTTTAACTTTTTTCTCGTTAATATTTTTGCTTGAGTTTCACACAAAATAGTATTTGTTCTGGAGGGAATTAGATCATTGAGGTTGTGCTAGTCTCGCATGGAGAGAAGAGGGTTATATTATTTCAAGTGCCCTTTGATTTCATATCTCTGAAATTATCATATCCCTGAATAATTAAAATTTCATGAGAAAGGAACAATAATCTCTCATTTTGTGGATCAAAATCTTCTTTGTCTAAATTTGGACAAGGAGATGCATGATTTATTATCTGATCTCATTCTCTTTAGCTGTGATATGGGGCTATAATTAATATCAATGTCGAGCAAAGTTTTTTTTTTTTTTTTTGCTCTTTTTTTCTTTTCCCCTAAAGTAAACACGTTTGAGGATTTCCCTCCCTCTCTCTCTCTCTCCTCGCTTCTTCCTCCGCTCATCTTACACTTCTCCCCTTGAAAAGAAAATTGATGGGAGCTTTGGATATTAAAGAACTGATAGGGGTTAAAATGAAAATGATGTCAAATTAATAAACAAATGAAACCACAAGAATCTATCTTTTCTCCACTACTTCTTCTTCATCCTCCACCTCCGTCGGTTGCATGCAAACGGAGTAGAGGATGAAGCAGGGCGAGAGAGAGAGATAGAGAGAGAGAGGCAGAAAGCAAAGATGAAGCCGATTGCTCATCATTTCTCCCACTCCTTCTTCTTCTTCTTCTTCTTCTTCTTTGCCTTCGACATCTTCTGCTGCTGCGCTACGACTTCCAGCGCAGCAGGAACTAAAGACGACGAGATCGCCGCTTTGCTCGCTATCAAATCCGGCCTGGTCGACCCCCTACACGCCCTCCGCAACTGGACCTCTCCGGAGAACCCAGAAGACGACTTCTTCCACTGCAATTGGACTGGCGTCGAATGCAACTCCCTGGGCTTTGTCACCGCCCTCGACCTTTCGCGCCTCAACCTTAGCGGCATCGTCGCCGACGACCTCCGCCGCCTGAGCAGCCTCACCACCCTCAACCTATGCTGCAACGCATTTTCCTCCTCGCTTTCCGTCTCTCTATCCGGCCTCTCCTCCCTCCGCGAGTTCGACGTCAGCGCCAACGCCTTCGTCGGAGAGTTCCCCAACGGCCTAGGTTCGTCTCCGGGGCTCACGATCCTCAACGCATCGAGCAACAATTTCGTTGGGCCACTGCCGGAAGATCTGTCCAACGCGACAGCTCTCGAGGTGTTAGATTTTCGAGGAAGCTTCTTCGAGGGGTCGATCCCGAGAGGCTACAGGAGCCTACGAAAGCTGAAATTTTTAGGCCTTTCCGGCAACAATCTTACCGGAAAAATCCCAGCAGAGCTCGGCGAACTCACCTCGCTGGAGAAGCTCATAATAGGGTACAATGAGCTCGAGGGAAGCATCCCCGCCGAGTTCGGGAACCTCTCGAATCTTCAATACCTCGACCTGGCAGTCGGGAATCTCAACGGGGGGATTCCGCCAGAATTGGGGAAGCTCAAGCAGCTGACCACTCTGTTTTTGTACAAGAACAATTTGGACGGAGAGATCCCCAAGGAAATTGGGAATATTTCGGCACTCATGTTGCTTGACCTATCTGACAACTTGATTTCCGGCAGGATTCCGCCGGAGTTAGCAATGCTGGAGAATTTGGAGCTGCTAAACCTGATGTGCAACAGGCTCACTGGAACAGTGCCTCCCGGCATCGGGGACTTGCCCAAATTGCTAGCGCTCGAGCTGTGGAACAACTCGCTCACCGGCGCTCTCCCTCCAAATCTGGGACGCAGCTCGCCGCTGACGTGGCTCGACGTGTCGTCGAACTCACTTTCCGGAGAGATCCCTGGAAGCCTATGCAACGGCGGCAGCCTCGCCAAGCTCATCCTCTTCAACAACGCCTTCTCCGGAGGGATTCCAGCGGGGCTGGCGACGTGCACCACGTTGGTCCGGGTGAGGATGCAGAGCAACCGGCTCAACAGCTCGATCCCCGTTGGGCTAGGGAAATTGCCGATGCTGGAGAGGTTGGAATTGGCCGGCAACGAGCTCGACGGCGAGATTCCCGGCGACATCGCCCTCTCGACATCGCTCTCCTTCATCGACCTCTCCCACAACGGCTTCCGGTTGGGCCTCCCTTCCAACCTCTTCTCAATTCCCACGCTGCAGAGCTTCATGGCATCTGATAACCGGATCTCCGGCGAGATTCCGGACCAGTTCCAAGACTGCCCCACGCTGGCGGTTCTCGATCTGTCGAATAACCGCCTCGAAGGAGTTATCCCGGCGAGCCTTGCTGCGTGCCAGAAGCTCGTCAGTCTCGACCTCCATGGCAATTTGCTCGCCGGCGAGATCCCCGTCGCGATAGCAATGATGCCGGCGCTCGCCACCGTTGACTTCTCAAATAATCTGCTCAAAGGACCGATACCGGAGAACTTCGGGAGCTCGCCGGCGCTTGAGACTTTGAATTTGTCGCACAACAATCTCTCAGGCCCTGTCCCCGCAAATGGCTTACTGAGGACCATAAACCCTGACGAGCTCGCTGGGAATTCGGGACTTTGTGGCGGAGTGCTGCCTCCGTGCCGCTCGGGAGACAGGGAGACTTGGCCGGGAAGTCGAAAGAGTGCTCGATTGAAGCACATCGTCGCCGGCTGGATGACAGGCATCTCGGTGGTGCTGGCCTTCTGCATCATTCTCTTGGGCGCTCAGCATCTTTACAAGAAATGGTACGCCAGCAACGGCAGCTGCTGCGACGAACGCTTCGACGAAGAGAGCGGCGGCGCATGGCCGTGGAGGCTGACGGCGTTTCAGCGACTCAGCTTCACGAGCGGAGAAATCATCGCCTGCGTCAAGGAGGCGAACGTCATCGGAATGGGCGCCACTGGGATCGTCTACAAGGCCGAGCTCCCGCGGCCTCCGCACACGGTGGTGGCTGTCAAGAAGCTCTGGCGGGCGGGCGGCTCTCCCGACACCGCCGCGGGAGGCGGCAGTAGCTCGAGCCTCGCCGCCGACATGGCCGGAGAAGTAAACGTACTAGGAAAGCTCCGGCACCGCAACATCGTACGATTGCTCGGTTACATACACAACGACGTCGACACAATGATCCTATACGAGTACATGCCCAACGGCAGCCTGTGGGACGCGCTACACGGGTCGCAGCAGGCCGGCGGTGGTGTACTCGCTGACTGGGTGGTGCGGTACAACGTGGCTTCCGGTGTCGCACAGGGACTTGCCTACCTCCACCACGACTTCAACCCTCCCATAATTCACAGAGACATTAAGTCGAACAACATCTTGCTCGACGCCAACCTCGACGCCCGGATCGCTGACTTCGGCCTCGCGAGGATGATGTCGAGGACCAATGAATCCGTGACGATGGTCGCCGGGTCTTACGGCTACATCGCTCCAGGTACATGATCAAAACCTCTCGTTTTGCTCTGTTTCTGGTTAAAAGAAAGATTCATCATGCTCTATCCTGAAACAGAGTATGGCTACACGCTGAAGGTGGATCAGAAGAGCGACATCTACAGCTTCGGGGTGGTGCTGATGGAGCTGGCGACCGGAAAAAAGCCGATCGAGGCGGAGTTCGGTGAAGGGCAGGACATCGTGGGGTGGGTTCGGGACAAGCTGAAAAGCAACCAGGTGGAAGAGGTGCTGGACGGGAGCGTGGGCGGGCGGTGCAAGCATGTGCAGGAGGAGATGGTGTTGGTGCTGCGGATCGCGCTGCTGTGCACGGCGAAGCTTCCCAAGGACCGGCCGTCGATCAGGGACGTGCTCACGATGCTCGGCGAGGCGAAGCCGCGGAGGAAGAGCAGCAGTGCCGGGACAGCGGAAAGCAATGTGGTGGACAAGGACAAGCCTGTGTTCACTACCTCACCGGATTCCGGCTACTTGTGAACAGGGACGTTGCATGGCTCCTCATTCCTTGTTTGTATGTAGCTTCATTTCTAATGCATGAGATCAACGTGTTATTGTAAACCTTCATTAGGGATCATGGAGAGTCCAAATTCCTCCAAGTGGTGTAATTACTCATTCTTCCCTACAAAATTTCTTCCAACTTCTTTGTTTGTACGCATTGATGTTACTTATAGTGAAATAAAAGCACCCTTTGATGCTTAAAATTGTTTTCAGGAAAATCAAAGGAAACTAACACGATGCTGAAAAAATCAACTAAAAGTTATTCGATGTTACAGGGTCATTCATCTAAGACAGGAGAGGCTTCTCCACATCTTCAACAGGTAGCGTTGTGCTGGCATTGGCATCGAGCTCTGCAGAATCTTCATTTTTCTTAGTCCACAAAACCAGGTAGGGAACCTTCCTAAGCTAAGGAACGGACTAGGCTGAAGATGGCCACCAGGACTGGACCCTTTTTGTTGATAGACCATGTCTGAAACGCAGTGCATGCACCAGGCACAGCCCCATTCTTCCAATTCATAAGAACTAGGAATTAAAATCAAGAACAGTGAGAGAGCAAGACAATACCAGAATAACAATTCCCACATTGCTTTCCGTGTTGAATGTTGAGGAGCCAGCACTAATCTTGCCTTCAGTACTGAACTGAAATAGACCTGCGAAGAAGGAGCCCATAACTGATACGGTGGAAGCAGGGATTAATATTTGGCGAAGTCAAAAGTCAAGCTCACGTTGAGATTAAAAGTCAAGTTTTGGTGGGAGTAGTCATCTTAACCCCATCGACTGTCACGACTTTTCGATCCAATCAGTTCAGTTACTCTTATTCTAGAGGATTTAGACTACTGATTTCATCAGCTCATGTCACTCTAACTTTTTCATCAACCCGATCCATACGATTTTAGAGGATTCTGACTTCTCAACTCTCTCAATTTAATTCACATGATCATAGAAGACTTAGACTTCTCGAGTTCATTAATTCAATCATCTTGATTTTAGAGGACTCATATTTCTCAACTTCATCAATTTGATCAGTCGACTTCAAATGACTTGGACTCCTCGTCTTCAAAGAATTCAGACTCTATCGTGTGCAATTGGTATGCAATTATTTAGTCTAAGTGTTGGACATTACGTAAGAACTTTTTAAAAATAAAACATAATATTTTATTAATGTCAAAACATTCCTAACGTTTGTGCTTGCTTTTAGATGCTCCCATCTAAAACTGCAATATCAATTTTAGTCTTCCTAACGACTACCTAAATTGCTCATTTATTAATAAAAAAACACTTTAAGAAACAAATTAAAATATTAAATAACCATTTTAATATTAATAAAATTTTAGAAAGCATTTTGTTTAAACTACTAAATCTTAGGAGCATTTTAGAATTTTACTTAAATGAATAGTCCAAATGTTAGGGCTGGAGTCAATGATGAGTAGCATACAAGACAACAATGTACCAGAGACAATTATAGTTGCATGAAACTGAAAAATCATAGCCAAACATGTTACAAGTTTACAATAGCATAAACAGTTTGCAAGACATACCACTGAGTGGAAGGTGAATGTATGTTAAACAAAGAAAGATACTTGTTATAGCTATATACAAGCTTGCACTGTAAAATGCTATATCTTCCTGTAAATTTCAACCTTTTTACCATTGTTGCAGCCAGCCAGCATTTTATTAATAAGAAAAGTTGTTGCGCCTGGCCCAGAAAATTGAGCACAATTTGGATCTTCTACAATTTGCAGTGATGAAACAGCTTGAGCTGCCAAGAGACCTACGGAGACGTCAGCTCCTTGACTTGTCCCTTCGTGGGCTGACAATTGACAGTCTTCCACATAAGTTTGTGGTGGCCAAACTGATCGATTCCCCAACCTGTTACATTTCCACACAGGCTCGTACGGTATGCTTGCCTGATCAAGACAGTCAAAACAATGTTTTGTGGAGGTCTGATAACCCATGAGAAGATCAATATTGCCTGAACAATTCCAACTGTTATGTTGAACAGAATTGCCCACTGCAAAGTGACAGGGTTCGTCCGTGTCTTCACCGAGAACATGAAGGGCAACTGCTTCAGCAATTGAGGCACCTTCTTCATCAAGCCTTCGTTGTTCTTCTAGTTTCTTCTGTTTCTTCTTCTCTAACTCAGAACGTATGGCAGCAGATGCTGCAAGTGCTTTCTCCAAACGTCTCTTTTTCTTCTCAGCCTGCTTCAGACGATCTAACTCACCCTTCGCCTGCTTCTTTTTTCCTTTCTTTGGAACGGGGCTAGGCTGACCACATCTTACTTTCTCCATATCTTATTATCCCACTGATATATGGAAGTCTACCTATCCTTTCAAAATGACTAATATGACAAAAGATTGATTGCCGAATCCAATAACAAACCTAATAACTGCTAAATTTGCTCAAAGTTAATTAGTAGTCAATCAACTGAAACTGTACTCCTACACGCATTCAGGTCTGAAGGAGTATCTGATTTTGCGAAAGATGCAGTCCCAAAAGGAGATGACAGGAGACAGAAGAAGAGAGAATTGGTGGGTGCTAAGTAAGGCATTTCTGATAGTTCTTTTCCCAGACTTCTCACAACATGGAAAAAAACCCATATCACAAACACCAGAAGTAGGACAAATTAGGCACCAACCGCAGCAGCGTTATAAGAAGGATAGAAATTATCTACTCTACTGCTCATAACCTTGCTGCATAAAAGAAAAAACATACATCCATCAGAATCTCAACAAATTAAAATGCAGGACACAAAAGGAATCACAACTAAGTAATCAGAAGAGATATACATGTAAAGTAGTTAAGGTTCTGTGCTTCTATAGACTAACATTACAAGTTAAGGTTATAAAACCTCAAAATTCTGGGTGCTTGATGGGATAAAGAAATTAAGTATCGATTGTCTTGGCATGTACAAGCCTAGGAAAATACCAGATTGATACAACCCATGTCCCTAGGTCAACAATGACAAATTGTTCTCTATGTTCTGGCCAGAAAACAGATATCCTCAAAATAAGCAGTCAGACCACAACTTCCTTAAGCGCACGAACAGAATACTAACCCCTTCTTGTTGTATCAAACATGAATATGCATTACTTCTCATACTTCTATCAAACGATGTGGAGTTCGCGACATAT
The DNA here is from genome assembly GCA_037834155.1 of Curcuma caesia. Classification (NCBI taxonomy): domain Eukaryota; kingdom Viridiplantae; phylum Streptophyta; class Magnoliopsida; order Zingiberales; family Zingiberaceae; genus Curcuma; species Curcuma caesia. The sequence continues at coordinate 8,348 of JBBMKF010361841.1, forward strand.
AGGAAACTAGATACTTGAAGCAGATTTAGAATTTAACATGAGGTAGATTCAAATCCTTAAGCGCATGAACAATCTCTTTGCTAATTGAGAAAGTTAATTCAAATCCCCAAGTAATACCAATCTATGAGGTAAATCACAAAAGTATGTCTTTGCTAATCGATCCGGAAATTCAGCCTTACTCAGGTCAATGGGTGTTTACTGTGATTGGATTATCAAAAAGATACCTTTGCTTTGTATCCATGTGGAAAATCAAAAATTCGCATGAGGGAATAGGAAATAAGAGCTTCAAACAACCACAGAGGAGTTTATTTCCAGATAGAGATGCACCATACCTTCATAAAACTGACCAACAAAATTCCAGATCAAAAATACCCAAAACGTGGGAGGATCCAGCCCACTTCCATTATCTTCGCCACGGGAGAAGCATCAAAAAATCCAGATCTAACACTTCAAGTGCCGTCATAAATTCCTCTCCACTATTCCAACTCAAGCACTACCAGAATCCACCGCCAATCACCTTGAATTTACCAAAACAAAGTGCACCGAAACCCTAATCCCAAATCACAAATTAGTCCACAACTACACTTCGGGAATCAATTTTTAAAAAAAATGAAATTAACACTACAGGGTCAAGATTCATCGAGTAAATCGAATAAAAAACACCGGAAAATTGATAAAAGGCCGAGAAAAGAGGCTATATGTACCTGACTTGATCGTGCAAGAAAAGAAAAGAAAAAAAGGCAATCCTTTACATCACGAAGAAGCACATCTCGATCTTGGTCGACAGAGAAGCTCGCGCTGGGAATTCAGATCTGAGATGGACCTCGAGAGTCGAGAGTGAGGCGATGAGGGATTAGATTGAGATTAGAATCTGATTACATGTAAGAGAAATAAGGAGTCGAGTCGAGTCGACGAGGAAAGCACAATAAGGGCATTTACGGCATTTCAAGTGGGCATTATGTGCCGCTTATTGCATGTAACTTTACATCCAAGCCGCTCATTGGATCTGATCCGCACACTATCGAACGGCGGATATATTTTTCCACGAATGAACTTGGAATTCAATAAAACATGTAGCTCTCAATATAATAATGTGAAGTCAAGTCATAATAAAGCTCTCATTGTATAAATCATTTTGCAGAAGAATGATCGAGCCACACACACATATATCATTTGAAAATTAATTAAATTTTTTGAATTTTGAATTTGATGATCGTCTAGCTTAATGCACAAGAGTAGAACTATAAATGATCTATAATTTCAGTATTTAGAGTAGCTAAGATAGTAATATAAGTTATTTAACTTTTTTTAACCTTTTACTAAAAAAATATTTTCATAGAATATTAAATATCTATAGTAAAATAATATTATTAAACTATTGTTATATTGAAATGTAACTTTATTTTGATATATATGCCAACTCTTCTGCAAAAGGTGGATCCACTACCTTAGCGGCCTCACACGGTTGACCCTACGACCATCTGTGAATAGGTAAATCGAGAAATTACAATTGGTCACGACGCAGAAGGATACATGCCAACTATACTTAGAGGTGGTTGATGTAATCAAACCTCTTAGTGAGGTTCCACCTACTGAGAATTGAATTAGAAGGAAGGCAGTAATGATAACTAATACGTACTATATACTTCTTGATAACTACATAAAAAAAAAAGAACTTTCCTTTAAAAAAAAGAATTAACCTAATTTAGAACAAAACAAATTATGGTCCCAAACCTCAAATGATTTTGCAAATGTAATAAACATTTGAACTTGCTGCCAAGGTTGTGGCAAATCATACCTTTTCTAAATTATTTCTTTATGCTTAATCCAATCTTTCCCTTTTCTAAATTAATTTTTGTTCTGGATTTTTTTTTAAAAAAAGGAGGAGGAATCGTGCCTTGTTTAAACTAGATTATCCTTAGTTAGCTTTTAAATTCTCATTAGAATCCAACAACTATAAAGTACAGCATAATAATTTTTAATTAAAAAAATAATGATGTTTAGGTTCTTTCTAATTCAAGACATCATCTTTTAAGTTTTGTTTTTTTATAAATAATAATAATACTTTTAAGATTTTAAACGTTGGTTTAAGTTGGAACTTAATTTACATGGTAAAATATAAGTTAAAACTATGATATCATTTTGATATTTAGTTAAAGTAGGAGAGGAATAATAATAATAATAATAATAAATAGAACGCAAACAAAAAATAGCATTTCATCTTTCTTCACTAGATAACGCCTCCCTTGGAAGAAACAGGGTCGGTAGCGGATCCTTCCCATAATTGAACGAAGGGCCGCGTTGGCTCCACTAATCGGGCCCCACCGGTTGCGTCCTCTGGGAATGCGTCCGACGAACTTTCGTCAATTTCCACCGAGTGAGCGAGAGCCACGTGTCTTAGAACCTGCCATACGCGTGTCGGCGTCTGATGGGCCGGCACGTACAGATACCATGCGCGACCTCGTACGACCGGGGCCCACTCGACAGGGCGTTCATTTCCGTCCAGCAGTGCACAGCAGATCCCGCTCCATGCCAGGCGCCGATCTGCCTATGGTCTACAGCGGTCGTTATGTGCCACGTGTCTAAAGCACTCGTTTTCGTGTTTTGTGTGTCGTTCCGGACAAATGATCCGCGGCAGAAACACTCGGCGCGCCAAGGGGTCTCCACTCGGCGTTCGGGTAGAAAATCGGGTCTAAATTTGGGAAGTCCGGACACATCGTAACTTCTATCGGTGGTAATACTTTTCCTCTCGGCCTTCTTTTCCTTAATGGGAATGGATCTTGTCTTCCTGGGTAGTCCCTGCCTTGCTATTTTTGTGGTAGCAGGTGAAGTCGACTTCTATTGCAAGCTGCAACATCCTCGTTCTCATCCTTCCTCTTCTGGATTCTGAGAGAGCAAGTCGGAGGAGAAGAAGAGGAGATCGAGATGGTGAGGGGGAAGACGGAGATGCGGCGGATAGAGAACGCGGCGAGCCGGCAGGTAACTTTCAGCAAGCGCCGCAGCGGCCTCCTGAAGAAGGCCTACGAGCTCTCCGTTCTCTGCGACGCCGAGGTCGCCGCCATCGTCTTTTCCCCCCGCGGCAAGCTCTATGAGTTCTCCAGCTCCAGGTTTCCCCGCTTCTTCCTCTTTTTTTTTCCCCGTTGGAAAGTTCGATTCTTCATGGATTTCCACGCAAAAAAAAAAAAGAAAAGAAAAAAAGAAAAAAAAATCTCAACTTTACAGTTCGTATATACCTGCAAATCCTTACTCCTCTTTGCGATTTAATTATTTCTCCACATTTTCTTGTTCATGTGGCAATGCTACTTTCGATTGGTTTCCGAGTCGGTACAGCAACAAGGTTAACTCATCGGAACATCGCAGTATTTCCTCGCGGATCCTGCGACGAAAAGGGCCTTCCATTTAACTGGATTCAATTTCTCTTCTTGGTGTTCGTGTTTTTCTGAAGTGGCCGAAAGTTAGTATTGATTAATTTTTGGACTCGGAATTAGATCCGTTCGAAATTAACGGTTTAGGATTTAGAACCGTATGATTTTTGACATGTCGATCTAACCTTAATCGTTTAAGATAGTAACAATTCACAGTTTGAAACCATTGATTCATC
>JBBMKF010361950.1:3974-14647 GCA_037834155.1 Curcuma caesia
TCTTGTATCAGTTAGAATTTCCCTCCCCAAAGAAACAAATCAAACATTCATCATCGCGCCAAAATATGGATACTAGTGCTCAAGAACATCACTAATGTTGCATTTCAGACTGATCTGGGTTTTCTGCATCATCCTCTTCTGGATTTTCTTCTCCTTCTTGCTGCTGTTCTTCCTCCTCTTCCTCGTCCTCTTCAGGAGGGTCCTCTGGCAGTGGATGTGGCAATGGAGTCTTCATTGGGCTGAATTGTGGAAATATATCTGGCCTCCTGGGAGCCTTGGGCCTCTCCCACTCCTACATCAAAACAGATATATTACTTCTGAATGTACTAAAGGAAAACATATATTACTCCAACATACTAACTCCATATACTATGATACAATGTATGCCATCGACTCATTGCTTTCTTCATATTATATACTCACTAGTAGTTACTAAAAGTTAAGTAGACATTCTATTGGAAGAAATAATCCTTTATAAATGGGCATTCGCTAATGTGCTGCGCAAGCATGCTTAACATCATCTGATCTTTTTTCCTAGAAGTATACTTGCATAAAGATTGTGTCCATGGCTTGGTTTCCGCTCCCTTCCACACTTTCCTATTTTTCACCCAAGTAAACCAAGACAATTATTAACCATGAAATGAATAGACCTTCAAGTGACTGACGTGTACACAAGTTACATGAGAAAAGCAGGAGGAGGTTCTAAAACATCCAGCCAATATACAGATGTATAACCCAACAAGAAAAGAGAACACAAAACAAAGAAGAAGAAACAAGATGCACTTCCTGGTGTTTTCTCCAAACACATTCGTAAATCAGAAGGCAGAACACATCTATCCTTACACTTTGCAATTTGTACAAGCAATTCTGTTTTCTTACAGTCCACTCCATCCATTATCCCACTCTGTAGAAGCATCTCAGCTCCAAGTTTCACACATTGTTATTATGATTATCTCAAAATAAGCCTGTCTTGGAGGCAATAGGTTTGTTGGGAGAAGCCTAAAACATATTTATTCTGTTCCAGACAATAAGTTCAACTCAACACATAGAATCAAACTATAACTCTTTGCATAACTTTTTTTCCCTAACTTATCCACATTTCAGTCCTACCATCAGTAGCAATATTCAGGATGTATGATGCTTTCTCATTTCTCTTCGGAATTTCTGAAAGTGGACGTTTTGAATAACATAAGAAGCCTGAAAGCTCTACGATGTCTTCCAAACTGAGTTATGGTACAGAAACTTGTTTTGAACTGACTGTGTATTGGATTCTTATAGTATGTGAGGAGAATTCCTGAATATCTTGCACTTCCTCTTATCAGCCTTATTGAACCACATTAGGTCCTCTTCTACATGGTTTCTGATTATATAAAGTGGCACAGAGCAATGGACATGGTTGCAGTCTCTGCGTCAGTGACTCTACTCGTGTATGTTGGTCATCTTACCTTGGTACCTAGCCACACAGCTAAATATAAAATGTTGGATGACTCATCCACAAAGTAAAACTGTATATAGGTAGTTTGTTTTCTCACAGAGATATTACTGTTGAAGATTGATATGGCATCTATGAAGTGAATGTGAAAAGTATTTCACGACTAATTAAATGTGGTTTTGCTTCTGTAGGTTGGTCTTATCTCTAACCTAATGATCGATCCATTTCCACTAGAATCTCCTTGGATGTCTTCTATACATGGATACACCTGCAAAGCCAGCTAAACGATGTAGAAGAAGAAGCCCTTTGATGGAATTATTACATTTGGACAGAATGAAATATGATTGTCTCCTGGCAATCTACCTCCTACTCCATCATCGGTGTTCCAAAAATCTAAGCACTAATGATATGCTCTGAAAACCTAAAACTTAGATAATAACATGCAACTTTTCGTGTTTGGCTCAGCCACTATGTTTGCATTTTTGTACATTATTGCCATCAACCTCCTCACTGATGGAAATTTCCTACATTTCTTAGTTTCAAAGTAGAAAGAAATCTCAAAACTCCCTAGCAATTCTGGACCTTAATTCCTACAAAATTTTTTTGACTCTCATCTATGTGCCACAGTAAATTATGTTTTGAATCATAATGGAAATTACTTCCACAACGAACACTCCATTCACTTAACCTAAACCACATAAAAATCTCCACTCTTGCTGATTTTATTCCGAATAAAACCCATAAGTTAGTGAGAATTCAAAGAAAGGTATCAAATTTAGCCTCAAAAGTGAACTAAAGCATCAAATTAAACCATCATAATCTCTAATAAACCAAAACAAAGGACAAAGGAACGAGCGGCAGGCATACGATGGGGAAATCGAGAGGCGAGCGACGGGTTTTCCTCTCTTCTTGTGGGGCCATGCAGACAACACCGTGAATCCTTCCTCGGATTTTCCTTGTCGGCAAAAGGGCGCGCCCGCATCGTCCGCCCAGGCCCAGAGCCACCGCCTGCGCCTGTTGCGGCGGCCGAGAAAGAGATGCCGTCGCTGCAAGACAACACGACGAGGAGGTCATATCTCACCGGAGTGGTCAAAGCACGGCCGATAGAAGGCGGCGGCAGCGGCGGATTTGGTCGGGCGCTTGGCCTCCACACGGTTTATTTGTAGGAGGAAGAAGAGACGCAGAAGAGAGACGGAGTCCGCAGAAAATATGACCCAGTATATCGGGTCGGATTCTCTGCAACATCATCCGAAACCCGCACTGAAAAAGATTTGGTCGGATCCGCAACCGTTCTGCTAAATTGGGCCTAACATGGGAAGCTTGAGGCCCACTTTAATAATTATCATCTCCAATTTTTTTTAAAAAAAAATATTTTAAATTTGTTTTTTTCACTCTTTTTTATTGTGATAGCATCGATCAAAAATTTTTTAAACTAAAAACTGAATTAAGTTTTTTATAAAAGAACAATAAATCTTTTCTCACAGGTAGAAAGGCACTCACTCAAATCTAAAGAAAAAAAACAAGAAAAAAATTACAAACAATAGCATCAAATTCACAACTTGAACACTTTTGGGAAAAAGGTGAAAGAACAGAAGCTACAGGAGTATCCAATGTTTCACTGGAATCCAATGTTCCTCTGTCTTTTTTCTATCACAAACCTGAATAATTCACAGGTTTCTGCTTGTTTAGCAGTTTTCAGATTAAAAACAAAGCTGAAGAAAAAAAAAAACAGTTTCAGCTCAGAGAGCTGGAAAACTGTCAATCAGGATGATAGTTTCCTAAGAAAATCTGTAAAAAAAGAATTCTATCTCAGAATCAAACACAAGGTGAGAAGTCATCTGTTAAATCTCTGAATGAAGAAAATATGCATTTAGATATCCTCAAATCAATAAATTTATTCTTTTTTCTTTTATATCTGAAAGCCCTGGAGAAAAAGACAAAAGAAGTATCATTCATTGTGGGCAGCCTTTCACTAGCAGTGAGGGCTTCAATCATTTTCTTACTCTTTTGCAAAATTAATCCTTCTGCAATTGATTGTTTAGTAACTTTTCAACTCAAAATTGTGGTTTTTATTATAGTTGTTAAATGAGTTGTCATAAACTAAGTATATATGCCTCTCCCCCTTTATTGTTCATTGTTTCATAGGATTTAAAGTTTAGTACTCTTCATTAACTAATCAATTATCAACGTTCGAGATTGAATGATAAAAAAGAATTCATGACTCATTTTCCTTAATTGGACCATCATCCTCCAAATCTTTTATATATTGATTCGAACCACTTGATGTCTAATTAAGTAGGTAAGATAGATTAGTCGCATTAGGAATAGACCATAATTAAATGATATCTCTAACTAAGTTGCTATATCGCTATCATTCACTTGATATGAATGTTAAACCTACCATGTCTCACTTCCAAATTAATGCAAACCCTTTCATGTTCCATTATTTTGTGACACTTTGATATCTAGTTTAAAAATCACTATCATATATATATATATATATAATTGCAAATTGCTATTTTTTATTTGTAATTTATCAAAATAAAAATGAGAGAAGGCAAGAGATTAAAAAATATTAAGGCTTAAAACACTTTAGCCACCCATTTTTGTCGTATACGGAGACATACCTGCCCTGCGGTTGGAGGTAACCGTCGGCCCCACATCATTTCAACAACAAAAATGTATTGTATAATTTTCATCAGCCGTCTTGTAAAAACAGCAGACAGCGAGAGAATCGACTGATTGGGCACGCAGAGCTATTCTTTGCCTGACTGGTGACCTGACCGAGACGGCGGATCGAGGACCCGACAGCGGGTGCGGCCGCCGACAATGGCTTCTTGGATCCTGTTTTACTCTTCTTCTCGCGTTCCGCTGAAAGCCATAAAAGCGATCATTTCCGACGGTGAGGAAGCTTTCACTCGCGCCTTTTCGACCTTTTCCTTTCGTCGCCCACCTTTCTTTCCTTTCCACGCTCTCCTATTCGCGTGCTTTGGCTCTTTCTCCTCGCGCCCACCAGGCACCAACACCCGCGTACAAGCGCCAGCTCCCACTCCCAACACTGCAAGCAAAAAACCACCATAAACAATAATTGGAAGCCATAAAAAGAGCAGATTTGGTGGTCTCATCGCCACATATCATCTCGACTCCTCTCTCTTCTACCTGCGTATTTGGCTCTGTGCTTGTCTCCCATAAAAAAAATTGTGATCAGGATGGAGTTTCTAGCTTAAACTGAGGTTTTCTTCCTTCAGTATAGGTTCAGTTCATTTTCTTTCTCTTTTTCTCGAGGTACATTAGATAGTTCGTCCGGCCTGTTGCTTCTTTTCTTCAGAAAAGAGGACATTTATTCTGAAGAGTTGATTTTGAAACAAATTAGTTATGAAGCAATCTAAAGTTGTTTGGCATATTACTGCAGGAGAGACAAAAGGATACCTCGATTTCACTGTTTATTAGTAAAAGGCATTTTTTTTTCAGTGGCCTCGTGTTTTTTTTTTAATCTCAAGCTCTGTCTATGTTTCAGGAATTTGTAGGAATCATGGAGAACAAGACGTGGTCGTGGAAGAGGAAGTCTGCAGAGAAGAACATTGAGGTTAGCAGTAATAAAATCTTATTTTTGGCTGCTTATTACACATTTACTCCAACTAATGATCGGCAGAAGCAATGTCCGGACTCATAGATTGTTGTTGTCTTTTGTTGTAATAATCTGCAACTTTTTCTTTAACATGAAGGATTACTGATCTTCCCCTTCTTGGCAATTAATGTTTCAGTAGAAGCAATGATCAGACTCAGAGATTGTTATCTTCTTTTACTGTAAAAATTTGGATCGTTTTCTTTAAAATATTCTTCAGATTATCACTAACTAAATCTGAAAAATTCTCAATGCGTAAGATATCAAACAATTTTTCAGCTCTCCTTCTTATGCTTGGAGTCCATCTGTAAATGTCTATGATTTCTCTCAGAAAGAGAAGACCCTGGAGTTGGAGAAATCTGTAGAAAGCTTGAATGAACAACTGACATCGGCTTGCATCGAGTCGACTGCTAAAGACGACCTTTTGGCAAAGCAAGCAAAAGTAGCTGAGGAAGCAATTGCAGGTCAGATTTTTTCCCCCAACACTCTCATAAACATGATGATCTCCAGAAACTACATTGTTTTGAGAATAAACCGTGCTCGATCGATCTACTTGTTAGGATGGGAGAAAGCAGAAGCTCAAGCACTTTCTTTAAAGCAACAATTGGATGGTGCTTTGCTTCAGAAGAAAGCTGCAGAGGAAAGATTAGTTGCAAGGGATACAGAATTGCAAGAATGCATGCAACATCTGCGTGGTGTTAAGGAAGAGCAGCAGCTCGTAGTTAACAACGCTTCCTCGAGAATATCGAGAGAGCAGGAGAAGACTCGCATGCTGGAACAAAGGCTGGTCGAGACGAACAAGAAGCTCTCTGAATTGGTCGCTGAAAATGGAAACCTGAAAAGGATTCTAGAGGCCAAAGAACAGTTGCTCGAGGAGTTGAATGAAGCCAAATCAAAGCTAGAAGAAAACTTCACCGACGTGATGTCCAGACTCGATGCTTCAGAGAAACTCAATGCGTCTCTTCAGTACGAGGTCTGTATACTTCAGAAGGAGCTTGAGATTCGAAACGAGGAACGGGACTTCAATCGGCGATCAACTGATGCTGCTCACAGGCAGCACCTAGAGAGCATCAAGAAGATTGCAAAGCTTGAAGCTGAGTGCCAGCGGTTGCGGGTGATGGTTCGCAAGCGTTTGCCAGGCCCAGGAGCTTTAGCTAAAATGAGAAACGAAGTCGAGGCGTTGGGTTATGATTCATCAAGCAAGGATGGCTCTTCCATTGTTAAGAGACTTCATGCAATCGAAAACGAAAACAAGGTTCTCACAGAATCACTGACCAAGAAAACCAACGAACTTCAAGCATCACGTATCATGTTGGCACGTACCTCATCCAAACTCTCTCAAGTGGAGACCCAACTTGAGGATTTATCTAAAGGAAAAGCAGACTACGAGCTTGCAAAGAGCAGTCCAATGCCTTACAACCTGCAACGTTCATCCATATCGGACCATGGCAGAAACGAAGATAATCTTAGTCGAGCCGAGTCATGGGCTTCTGCTTTAATCTCTGAGCTGGAGCACTTCAAGAGTGGGAAACCAACTGCTCCATCATGCAAAAGTGTTGCAGTATCAGATTTAAGCTTGATGGATGACTTTGTTGAGATGGAGAAATTGGCAATAATTACTGTGGATAAACATTTTGATAGTTCACTCAGTGCGATTGCTGACAGCAATTCATGTGTCACCACTAAAGAATCCGAAGCAACTTGCAGGGATCTTGTTCCACTCATGGAAGTATCTAGTTGCAATGAGGCAGATGAGGGGAAACAGTTTGAGTACTTGTCGCTCGAGAACTATCCTATTTGGCTTCAGGACATTCTGAGGGTCATCATACAAAAGCATCATATCATGCAAAAGAGCTTCTGCTCCATTCTTGAAGATGTTCAAAGTGCTCTTGGCAATTGGGATTCCTCCGTTGTCTCGAAATCCTACAGCGAGAAAGTTATGCAAACCAAATGCACTTTGTCAGATTTCTTCAATGAAGACATCAGAACCCAATTTTGTCGGTCTGACTTGGAGAAACCAGTTTGCAAGCTTGTTGAACTAGTTGAAGGGATCATTCAGAAATGTAGGGAGAGTAAAGCTGGTCAAAGCATATCATCTGCAGATGATGATGGTGTTTCTTTACATGATAAATCTGCATCAGGAAATGAATATTTGGCTCGAACATTTCTGTGGGAAATCTCTGATCTCACTACTGTTTTGCAGAATTTTATAGCAGCATGCAATGATCTGTTGGCTGATAAGATTGATCTTCAAAAGATGATAGTTGAGGTTTCCTCAACACTGGACTTGATCGTGAGTCATTCTTTTTCAATTCAAGATGTTTCAGACATGAAGGCGACTATTAGGAAACATATCGTTGCAGATGAACTAGGCAGCGAACACGTCTTGTTCAGAATGGAAGATATGGAATCCAAACTGAAGCATGAAAATGTTCGACTGAACTCCGAGATTGTTAGTATCAAGTCTAAAAGGAAAGATTTAGAGGACATGCTAAAAACATCTGGCACCAAGAATGAAGCATTGAAAGCTCAACTCCAGGAATCAGAAGCAAGCATTTCCAATCTGCATAAAGAAATTGAAAACATTAAGAAAGCCAAGGAGCAGATTGAAGAACAGATTGCAAATCAAATATCGATTAATGAAGACCTTGCAACTCAGTTAACACTTGCAAGGGCTGAATTGAATGAAGCTCTTCGAAAGTTTTCATCCCTTGAAATCCAACTTGCACAGAGAAGCAACTGCTGTGAAGAACTGGAGGAAACTTGCCTTGAACTACAACTAGAGTTAGAAAGGTACCAATTACTGTTTTCATGTTGTGTTTCAGCTGTCATCTTAAAAGTTCCTTTGATTATCTGTATTTATGTGTGACACAGAGCTTCATCTGAAGAAACTCCAAAGTATATCATGCGGCGCCCCGAAGATAAGCAAATCCCGACGGTAAGCTCTCTTTCATCACTTGCTGAAATCGAAAATATCACAACCGAATTTTACCGGTAAAATTTGTTAATTCACCATGCAAATTTGATCATGGAGTATCAGACATCTTAATTTAACTTTCAGGTTTTGCAACTCTAAGCCATTAAGACCATTGAAATCTTCAATCTTGCAGGAATGTGATATAATTGCAGCTACAGAAAAACTTGCTGCTTGCCAGGAAACCATCCTAAATCTTGGGAAGCAGTTGAAAGCAATGGCTTCAGCAGATGATGCACCTTTGTTCACCAATGTATCAACTACTACTCCCAAGTCCAACCATGATCGCCTGCAGTTACTCGAGCATACGAGGAAAGAGGGGCATTCAGAGTCCGGCGAGTTGAGATCTCCTAAGAATGACAATGTATCAACCGAACCACCACATCCGTCGGTGAGCGATGAAGTTCAGATGTCACCAGAAAATCCATCTGACGAACACAAAGGTGATCCTAATGAAGGAAAGCCTATGATTGTGGCTAAGAAACAAGATGCAGGAGCAACTTTGCTGAGAAAGATTATGATGCAAAGGAGACGAAAGCGCAGCACAAGGCTTGAACTCCCAGTGGGTGCTCAATAGCAGCTTTGAAACCTTCCATTAATCAGCAAGCAAGTATAGATTGTACGCAAGAGAAAAGAATGGTTGAGCTTTAAGCTTCCAACTTAAAGATATCTTCTTTGTTTGTAAATTTTCAGATGTTGCTTTCTCTGGGTGTTAAATTGTTGATTGGGTTATACAGATGCTAAATTTCCCTCCTTTTATCATCTATTTGTTGTCTTTGAAGGCTGAGCTAAATAGGCACGCGATTTGCATTTCTACCAACTACTCGTTCTTAGTACAACAACTCTGAAATTTGATCGTACAAAGAAATCTACCAGCATCAGGCACGATCATATTAAAATCTAATCTTTGATCCTTCAGATATCCCCAAGACTCAAGCTTTCACCGGAATTACTCTGACCAGATCCAGAACCGGCCCGCAGAGTGCCCCAGCATCGCTCACACTCGTGTGGTAGTACGAGCTGTAGAATGTGATCCTTGTCCGGTTCTCCCTCGCCGTGAACTTTAAGCTCGCCCTCGTAAACTCGCCCTTCGCCTGTGATTGGAACGGCACCTTCGCAGTCGCGTTGCCGGCGAAGGCCTCCACCATCATCGACCCGTGGCAGCCATCTTTGGCGTCGCCCACCGCAAAGCTGAGGTTGTAGGAGTGGCCGGCTACGGTCCTGATCACCTGCGCGATCGCGCTTTCTCTCCCGGCGACCAGCTCGACGGCGAAGTCGCCGGCGGGGACGCAGTAGTGGGCGGCGTCGACGAAGCGGACGGCCTTCAGGGATTCGATGATCCAACCGGGGAGAGGGGAGGTGGCGTCTTGCTGCTTGGGCGGGAGGAGGACGCCGGAGGTGGAGTTCTTGAAGACGTGAGGCCCCTCTTCGTAGCCTCCGTTCTTGACGAGATTGTCTGCGAATTAAACAAGGTTTGATCCATTGTTTACAATCAAAAGCGCATTTTGATTCAGCGGAAAAGAGAAGAAAAAAAAAGTTGATCTTTAACCTCTCGTCGGCAGGGGAGGGAAGAGCTCCTTGATCGCCACCGCGTCCAGCAGCGGGCCGCACGCCGGATCTTCCTGCACGCCGGTGTTGTGGAAGATGACCTGCACCACCGCGGTCGTCGGCCGGAACCCCCACGCGTAGGTATCGCCTCCGGTGCTGCTGTACAGCGTCTGGATCGGGAGGTCACCGGTGAGCGGCGGCACGGCTATCCGCAGCACTTCGTCCTGCGCGCAAGTCCTCGTCGCGCTGAACGTGAGCGCGTACAGCGAGCCGGGCGTCACCGTCACATTCTGCGATATCGAAGCGTCGTTGCCGAGGCGGACGGCGTGGACGCCGTGCGCCACCGCGAAGTACATTCCCCCCGGCTGCGGCCCGCCGGAGACGTACTCCACCAGCCCGTGAATCGTCCAGCTCGGCAGCGAGTGCTTCCCGACGATGACCGTCCTGTTGAGCTTCTCCTTCCTCGGGCTGATCTCGAAGTTGCCATTGGCGAGCAACCCTGCAAATCATTCACAAACCGCCTCAACTTAAACGATTTTTAACAGCAAATACGCTTCAAAAACAACCCAAAACTCATCAATCAATCACCATCAACATCTCCAGCTCCCGCAAGATCGCTCAAGCCCAAAACAACAAGACACGAAGCCAACAACAGCCGAACACAACCACCCATCTTCGCGAGCTCAAACACACTGCGACGACGGAGAGACTCATTTATTGCAGAAATCAAGCTTCACGTGCGCCTCAAGAACAACTCTAACTCTTCCAGCGTTTGCTACACGGCAACCGCGCACGCCGCGTGATTGGAGGCGAGAAGCAGGACCGCATCGGATCCTTGAAGTGGAGGTGCACCAGAAATGGTTTGCAGGAATCACGTTAGTGGTGCAGAAATCTGTCGGGGGTCCGCGGAGGTCGTGTCATCAAGAAAAGTGGCCTCGTCTCCCTCCTCGAAAGAATGGCAGGCGCATTTATTAAGCGACCGAACCTTGATTCTTTCGGAATGAAGGAAGATTATTGTAATTCCTCGCGGTGATTACGGTCGATGATCTTTGACTGCCTCTCATGGGAAGGGAGCTTGTCAAAAATGGTAATGG
>JBBMKF010362274.1:0-14644 GCA_037834155.1 Curcuma caesia
ATGTTTTATTCTAACAGTAAGGTTGTCTGATATCGATTTAGAACTCCGAACTGAATCAGACCATCGCCTAAGTAGTTTGTACCAAATGGAGCACAGCTTCACTGCCTTCCAATTTGAAAGGTCTCTTTAGAAGTTACCTTACTTACCCACCAAACATCCGATCCAACTAATCTATTTAGACTTCTTAGTATCTGATCGATCCACCAGGATTTTCCTTACTTGATATCTGATCCACTTGACCCATCAAATCTGTTATGTCAGATCCATCTAGTCTTTCTCTACATGGTGTCTGATCCACTAAGACGTTGATTTCTAGTGTCCGATCCTCCTGACCCATTAGGACTTTACATGACAAGTATTCTATACTTATCACTTCTATCAAATACATAATATCTAACTTTAAATTCTTTGTCAGACATCAAAATACGAATTTGATTTTGATTTTGCATGCACCAACAATTGCACCAACAATTTCTCCATTAGGCAATATAGTTTAAAGTTAGAGAAAAATATACCTTCTCTAATAAAGTTTATCATGCTTTTAAATAAACTTAGATCACAGCAATTAAACTTAGATAAAAAAACTTGGAAAGTTTTTATAGTTCAAATTTTGAGTTAGCAAAGTTTGACTCACATAAACTTGCGATCACAATACTAAAGTTTAAACTAAACTAGATCAAGATTTGAAATCTTAACAACTTAAACTGCATCAAAAGTAGCAAGCAATAAGTCCAAGTTTAAGTTGAAAGTCTAATAATCTTGAAATAACCAACTTAAATTTAACTTAAAATCAATCTAAGTCTAAGTTCCATTTCCAAAGTTCAATTTTCTAAGTCAATTTTCTCTTAGTTCAAACTTTAACTCTAACTCTCCACCGTTTGACACGCATTAAATTAGGGATCATTATAATAATTTTTCAAAGAATACTTTGAAATAATTTTCAACAATGAAAAAATATTTTCAAAGTTTTTGCAAAGGCATTTTTAAAAAATATTTTCCAAGATATTTTCAAAATAATAATTCATTTAAAAATATCCTTAATCAAAATATCTAACTTTTTTTTCTTAACTCAAATGATATTGGTCAATCATCAAGTTTAGTTTGGAATTTGTCACTGTAATGATCAATTTTGATTTGTACCTCTTGGTTCATATCAATGCACTTGTCTACATCTGAAACTAAGGGTGGATCTACCGTCTCACACTCATTTACGTGACTCAATATACAAACAGTTACACCTAAGTATTTGTGAGGTGCAAAAGGTTGCCTAAGTCTATAGATGCATGCATTCTATGGTAGAGCCTAGGCTAGTTCAATAATATCATATAAGTAATCATGTATAATTAATAGAGATGAAAATTCTACTCTATCAACTTTTTACGAAAAGAATATGTTAATAATATTATTAAATTTACATCCTCACTCGTTCTAAGTGATCAAAACATAGTAACCTTATAGGTTTTGTAAGATGTCTTCAATTTTATTTGATTAATAAGATATGATTGGGAAAAAAGTTTGAACTTGGGTTAGATTCAGATTTAGCTTTGGATAAGTTAAATAGGTATTTCTTAAATTGATTTCCAATTTGTGGTGATGCTAGCCCAATTTGAAGCGACCACATTTTAAGACAAAGTTAATAGAAAAAACTATATATTTAACCAACTTAATATAAAATCTTGATCTAACTAGTTTAAGATTAAGTGAGTTAGCTTCATCCCACTAATAGAATTTTATTAATAAATTTCAGAGATTCAACGAAGTAATAAATAGATAAATACTGAAGTAGACACAAAACCTTTTATTACTTCGCCTTAAAATCAAAATCTTATCCAGTAAAATATCAAAGTCTTTGGTCAGTCTAAGAATGCATATTTAATTTGAAATTAGACTGATTCCAAAGTAAAAAAACTTTTTTACTTCATCAATTTCATAAAAGTACCGAATTATTTGATCATATATGACTTCACAAATTATACTGATTAACTTACATTGACCTTATAGAAACAGAAGTTCCAGAAACATTGAAAGTTTGAGGCTTAATACAAAATGACTCAATATTTCATAAAGAAGAAATTCATCTTCTTCTCCAACAATATTTTCATTCAAGACTATATTTCATTTACCGCAAAACACAATATTCACACTCAACACCACAACTTTATTTTAAATTATCCTAATAAAATTGAAAAGACAATGCAATTTGTCACAATTCAAATAATAAACTAATAATTAATACATAAATACATAATCACAATACATACTATCAACTGTTTAAAATTTGATTCTTTTGAAATATCTCTTAAGATATTGTACATCTTCACCACACTACATTATAAAAAATAAAAAATTATTTTTTCTTATTTATAACTGAATGTATTCACAATCAGTATAATCTATTATTTATTTAGTCACAAAAAATTTTTAAGCATGGTCTCAATTCCTATTACTCATATAGTCTAATAAATATATTATATTTTTTTATATTTTTATCCTTTATAATACAAAAAAGTTTATTATTGTAGTCAACTTTTGGATATAAGAAACTCAAAAGTGAATTTTGCGAAAAAAAAGAGAAAACGATTATTTAAATAATTCGAAGATAAAAAAATCATCAAATAAATAATTATGACGTGCTCCCGCTGCGGCGGCCCATGCCCCTCTGCCTGCCCTAACGACACGTCTACGTCTCGCCCTGTCTCCGGCGATCCGCCGCCTCCCGTCCGCCTCCTCTCGCTGACCATCCGGCTCCAGCGCCACCACCAGCACCTTCACCCGAGGTTTGGATCCTCTCTTCCTTCTTTCTGCTGCCCTTTCTTCCTCTCCCTAGGAGCTGCAGCCGGCAGTCGCCACTCTGCTTTTTCCCCCTTCCCTCGAATCTACCGCTCCCTATTTCTCTTCTTACTCCCTCTTCGGCTTCGTCACCTACCTGACTGCCTCACACTTTTTTTTCTCTTCTTTAGCTAGCTACTACCTTCTATTTTGCACTATCAATCGCCTATTCTGCTAGAATTTTTTTTTTCAAAATGATACAAAATTGGTTAGCCTCTGATAGATGTACATATAAGAAAGACGCTTACATATTATAGGTAGAGTACAAGTATTTTTCTTGTTTAACCAGACAACACATCGACGTTGATTGTGGAGTTCAAAATCAATCTTAACAATAAAGTTGTTTATTTCATTTATTCCAGCATACTTGCTAATCGTTAGATCTCTTTGTCTGTGAAAGAATGTCGGAGGCATTAAACTATACCATCATCAAAGACAATCCTTTTTGCCCCAATCATTCTATTAATTAGTAGTAACTCAGTGTATCCTGTGTTATGTTACATATTATGATGTTTAAATGACTTGAATAGGATTGCTCACATTTTTTGGGTGATGTGAATTTTTAGGCCGTTTCTTCTATCGTATGAAGCTCACTACGATATGATTATGAAGATTTACTATTATTTTGTTGGAAAAAATAGATTGTCCTGAACAGGTTTAGTGTCACTTTATTGATGTTTTACATGTTGAACATTTAAGATATAAGTTATAAAATTTGAATAGTATGAATAAATCATCTAGTGCTTGAACGAGGAGAGATCCTTTGAGACTGGTATCACTCAACTATTGAAAGTTTGCGCTGCTAGGCATGTGAGTTTTAAAATTTTGTAACTGCTACATTGTCAGTATGTGATATCTATGTATTAATTTTGTGTTACTAATGTGAAATTATCAATTGCCATATTGATAATAAATCAGTATCAAGCATTTCTATATTCTGGGAATTATATGTAGGTACAAATTTTCCTTTATCAGTTAGATTCTCATGTTTTTTCTTTATAGTTAGCAAAATAATGCATATTATACCTTGGGCTTTCTCCTTGTTAAATAATGAACCTCAAATTCTAAGAACTATACACAATTTATGTTATAAAATTATTAATCTTTAAAAATTGTAATAATTTAACTTTCAAGGAAATATTATTCAATAACCTTAGAACATATGTATATCATACAATGCATTGAAGAATCTGCACTTTGTGATGCCTTAAATGTTAGAATATCTACCTGATGATGAAAGTGATTTATAAAGTAATTTCTACAGATATGGAAATTGAAATAATAAGAGTTATATAATTAGTCTAATCTAATTATGGATTAATTAATCCTCAATGTCTATGTGAACATAGATTGTATTCTCTTTTGATTGAACAATATAAAATATACGTTTTTTACTTGGTATTAGAGCCAAACACTTCTCTATCTCTACCACTGCTCCCTCTCTCCCTTTCCCCATCACCAAAACTGCACATGTATATCTTTCTCTACTCCCTTTTATAAGCCTCTCTCTCACTTTATTAATTTGCTTTACTTATTTTCTATGCTACAAACTATAACTTTCCTTGTCATCTTCCCATCTCTTATGACATATTCTTCTACCAATAACCTTAAATAATAGTGTTATTAAAACTAATATTTCTCATGTTGTGGGAAAATGTCATGGAGGTAGATGTGTTCATGATTGCAAATGTCATTTATACATGTTAGATCAAGTGACGAATTGAGTGACTAATATGGTAGAGGGGGTGAATACCACTTCTGTACAATGTTAGTGTTCTAAAAGAAATTGCAGTAGAAAAACAAAGAATACAAGAAATAAAATGCAAATCAGAGTGCATAGCGATTTAACATGGTTCAACAGCCACCAAGTATCTAGTCCATGGCTTATAATTCGTCAGGTAGATAACTCCCAATAACACCTCTATATTTTCTCCTTCTCAGCAGTGCTAGAGGTGAAGAAGCCTCTCACAATTCATTAGATAGGAATTACAATAAAGAGAAAGAAGGTTTGCCAAAGAGCTCAAAGAAAGACAAAATTTGGATGATGTTTGCACTTGAGAGATTATCAAATTTGCAACTCCTCGAGCTCCTTTTACTCAAATGCAAACGTATCCGTTATGTTGATGCGACAACCATCAATAACCATCAATTGACTAATGATCATTCATTAGTTGATTGATGTGCAATATTTTATCTGAATCATGTTGTTGCTCCTTCCATCTTTAGTTTTGTTGAATTGGTCATTGCAGTACCAGTAACCTAATATTAATCATTTGATTGGTGTTGAGTTGACTGCTTCAGTTGATTAGAAAATATTTTGTTCTTAGTCAAAAAACCATCATTCGATTGTGTAATTGACTGTTAGTTTGCCAAATAGTCTAAGTTATCAGTCTACTAAAATTTATCCATCAATTGGCCATTAAGTGGTCCCTGATTACCACTTGACAGAAAATCCACAAACTGCGAACACTTAGGAAATTGAATTTCTCAACCACCACTCAAATGTTATTGATCAAACCATAAACCTCAAAACACTTAGGGTATGGTTTTCTTAGCCACTAATCGATTAGATCCTCAATACTAGTCGATTGTGTCTATGACTTTGACCATATTTACAGTCGAGTGTGTTTAAGTTGTCATCTACCCTCATCCCTTGTATATTAGTCACTTAACTCATTAGTTTCAAGCCTTGAGGTTTTCCATCAAGCTACTTGTCCTTCGAATGCATCGAGCCCTTGGTTCCTTCTCATACTATCTTTCATGCCTTTGCTTACGTAGTTCACTTCATTGGCTCTATCGTGCTTTGATTCTCCTTGCCTTGTAATTTCTCAAATGACAGTTGCATCATTAATAGATCTCTATGAACCTCATCATGTGGTCCCTCGGATGTCTGTGCCATCCTTCTCCGATCTCAATGGACCTCAAGCCATCAACTACCTTGATTATGCTAGTTCCACTTCTTCACATGGTAGATCTTGCATAACTTAACACACATATTAGATGTAGCAATATTTGACTTAAACCTTTTATACAATTCATTAAAACACTTAATTGCATCAATGTAGAAGGGGATGAAAGTTCCAACAATCTCCTTTTTTTTATCATTGACAACACATTTAAGTTAGGGGTATAAAGACAACATATAGGAAAGTTTTTTTTAAAAAAAATATGATAACTCCCTCTTCACCTAAGCTCCCTTGAGTTAGGATTTTTTTTTAAATGTACTATTTGGAGAATTAAGGTCTTATATTTTTCTTCCTTTTCCATTCATCAAAAGAATATACGAAAAACAATCTAAAATATTCATTACACAATTAAAATTGCAATTTAACCCTAAACCATGAATTTGAAAACAACTTTAGATTGCTATTTATAAAGTATCATCGACTGAAAGGCATTATTCAGTCGACAATATTTCAGTCAATTGAGGCACAGAAGGTCTTTTGTTGCAGACTTCGAAAAATGCATAGAAAATTATAAATTTTAAAAGAAAATTAAATTTTGTAAAAAGATCATGTTTATGTATATCTATAAGATTTTCATGGTAGTACATGTTAAAAAAATTTTAATACAAATATAGAAATGCTCAAAACTATCAATTTTATATTAAATTTCAAAGGCATGTTTTAAATGAATGATATGATTGCGACCGTAACCAAAAATTTCAAACTTAAGAAATGCTTTTTCACACAATCATCATAATCTAGCCATATCAATTAAGTCTAATTTGGTTGACCCTAAAAAAAGGTTTTCTAATGATTAATTAGTGATTTTGGTACCCAAAACAAGTTGAGTTCAATCATCTTAACTAAGTACTCTCTAGGTACCTATTTTCTTGTTGTAGTCTTAGCCATAGCCTTCCCTTAGCCTTAGCCTTAGCCTGACCTCTAGTTACAAGGTAGTAATGTGATTTTTCCTTTAACTCCTTGTAGCCTAAACCGGTTTTGCTGAAATATACTTTTTAGTTATTGATTATCATGTTTAAGGAATGTGAACTAATGGTAAATTTTTCTAATGCTACTTTTAAAGAGTCAATTTCCCTTTTCAACCAATTATTGTCTCATTTTAATTCTTAAATCCTTATATCATGCAATTTATCATAAGTAACAATAAGGCTTACTTTTTCTTCAAACATAGCAATTTTCTTTTTCAAGATTTTCTTTTTCTTTTCATTTCTTGAGTGACCTATTCAAGGAATTTACTAAATTAACTTAGCTTCGTAGGTGGAAGAATTTACGTCACTGTGTCAATTGAATCTTAATGGTTTGCTTTCCCTTGATTTGATGCTTCATTGCCTTCTTTGGATGAGGAAGGTACGCTATCGTCGAATGCCATGAATGCTTTGTTTGCTGTATAGGTGGCTCCTTCTTTGTCTTCGGATGAGGATGGGCTGTTATAAATTACTGGAAGCACTGAGCATGTTGTGCTATTGACTTCATCATCTTCTGATGAAGACCTTGATTCATTCCATGTGGCCTTCAAATTTCTTTTAGGGTGTTTCTTCTTTGGCCTCTTTGATGTGGTTGCCTTGTTTTTTCCTTCTTTTTCCCCCTCCGCTCATCTTCCTCCTTATGGCCGTTGTAGCAATAAACTATTTTCCTGCCCTCTTCCTTTGCTCCAAGTACTTCTTTATGTCGTTCTCGGTCAATTTCATTTTATGTTTGAATTTTACTCTTTACCTTATCGTACATGCTTTGTCGTCGTTGCCCTCCACAATGAACTCCTCAGAATCTGAGGATGCTGCTCTCTCATTTTTCTCTTTTTCTTTACCTACCAATGCTAGGTTTCAATGAATGTATGCTTGTTCCTTTTTAGCATCGGGTCCCTGGAAGTATTTAATTTAAATTCTAAAAATAACTCGTCTAAAATATTACATTCATCTCTTGAGCGATGTAATAGTTCTTTGCCATCGAGCTTCAATATTGTGTTTTCTGTAGGGCATTTAGTGTGATTCAGATGAGGTCGCTATTCGATATTTACTCGCCAATACTTGTCAAATCATGAACAATTTGTTTATATCTTATGTATATATTGAAAATTTATCCCTTCAGCATGGTTAACAAACTAAGTTTTGCTTGTAGCTCCCTGCAAGCTTCACCTTTGATGATCTTTCATGTATGGCTATGACCTTGCTCCATAGTTCTTTGGCGGTCTTGTATTTTCCAATTTTGTTTATCTCCTACTCAGATAATGCTTGTTCCAACGCCAAGCTCACATTCATGTTAGTCACCACCTCATTCTGTTACTTTGTCAACCTAGAAAGAGATAGCAAATTATTATTTTCATCAATACGAAAATCATACTCTACTTTTATGGATCTCTATATTGATGTTGACTATGAAGGAGGAGCCATTTTCTTTTCCATGAGTTGAACCCTCCAGCCTTGGAATAAATCTGTCTTCGGCCATTGCTTCATCTGTCGTTACTCCTTTGAAGGCGACGAGGCTATGATATCACATGTTGGATTGAGTGATCGATGTGGTAGAGGGTGAATATCACTTTCCTGCGATGTTAGAATTCTGAAAAAAGAACGCAAGAAATAAAATGCAAACTAGAGTGCACTGCAATTTGATCTGGTTCAACAGCCTCAGGCTCATTCTCAATTTCGCAGCCTCTCAAGCCCTGTTTATTGCCGCCTTCTCGAATTCAAACTTATCTTACTGTTATGCTGATGTGACATTCATAAGTTGATTGATCTGTCATATTTTATCCTAGTCCTGTCATTGCTCCTTTCATCTTCAGTTGCATTTGAATCAGTCACTGTAACATCAATCAAATGATTGGTATTAAGTCAAATGCTTAGTTGACTAGAAAAGATTATGTTCTCAGCCAAATAGACCCTCAGTTAGACTCATAATTGATTGGTAGTTAGTCTAAGTTATTAGTAGACTAAAACTGAAGTTGACTGCTACATCCATAATACGGTCAACTACCAATCAATTATCCAAATCATAAACTTTGAAAACTTGGGTATTGAATTTCTCGACCACCAATTGATTACTCTATAGGCATCAGTCAATTGGTCAAACCACAAGCCACAAAATACTTGGGGTGTGGTTTTCTCAACCACCAATCGACTAAATTCCCAACACTAGTCGACCCAAATTTTGACACATCTATAGTTGAGGTTGCCTAAGTTGTCATCTACTCTCATCCTTTATATATAAGTCACTTCACTCACATTGCTTGTTGAGTTTTTCTAAACCTTGAGTTTTTTTCCCATCAAGCTATTTGCCTCTTGGATGCACTGAGCCCTTGGCTCCTCATGCTATCCTTCACGCCTTCGCTTACATAGTTCACCTCTTTGGCTTTACCATATTTGATGCTCCTTATCTTGTTGTCCCTTGGATGTTGTTGCCATCCATCTTCATAAACCTTGTTCTATGGTTCCTTATGATAGGACTCTCGTCCCTTTCTGCATTATAAGTAGCAAAAGGATTTTGATAAGATTCGCAAAGGGTTTAAGTTAGATTTGCGGTTTGGCTAATGTGTGTGTTAAGTTACATAGAATCTATGATGTATACAGGTTGACTTGACATGGCGAAGGTCATGATGGCTCAAGGGCTATGAGATCGGAGAAAGATAGTGTATTGAAGGGATCGCTGAACGAGGAATATTGGAGTGTGGCAAGTCGAGAAGGTGAACTACACGAAAGATGGCATAGGAAGGAGCCGAGGGCTCGTTGCATCCAAAGAACATGAGAAGACTTCAAAGTTTGGATAAATCCATGTGAGATGCGAGTGGAGTGAACTATATACAAGGGACGAAGGGTAGACAACAATTTCAGCGGGCTCCACCTTAGAATTGGTTAAAGTCAAGGGACTCAATCAGTTGGTGTTGGGATCTAGTTGACTTCCCTTGTGATTAAGGGGTTTATGGTTTGACCCAGTCGACCAATAAGTGATTATCAGTCAACTCGTGGTCCAATACCCATTCTAGTTGGAGTAGTCGACTGATGGGTAAGGATCAATTCATTGATGGTTCAAACATTGTTAAAGTGAAGTTTTCAGGGATTAAAATCTTGAGGACTAACATCTATCTTGTCCATATGGATCGGTTAATTTACAAATCTATTAATATTTTACATAACTAAAACTAGAGAAGGACAAGGAGCTTTGTTTTGATCCATCACTATATGATGTTTAGAACTACAGCAGTAGGAAGGTTGAATATGGTAAATATCAGTTATGAGTTTATTATTACTAAATGTAACACTTATACATGTTTGACTATCTATTTGTACTCTATATTACAAAGAACAAAGTCGCTTTTTAACCTAAATTGTATATTTGATTTGATAATTGTTCAGAATTGGATTCAAGTTTGGATTTAAACTCGGTTTTATAGGTCTTAAGTTTGTCTTGTATTGACAACATGAAAGTTTTTATCTCCTAGTATTGGCAATATACCATATGATCAAAACTTGTTATTTTTTCCCTTATATCAGCTGGTTCAATTTTCATTTCATGGGTGTAATGATATGTGTTGTCTATGTCAACTAGCAAAGCTCATTACTTATTTAGAAAACTTTAACAGATTTCTACTACCATGACCTTTGTTGTCTTCTTGTAATTTACTAGGAGAGACTTTCCAAAAGAAGATATATTTACAAGAGCATGCAAAATTCTTTGTGGATTCTAGAGCTTCTTGAAGAATTCTAATTTGGGGACTTGAGCTTGAGGATGTGGGACTGATGATATTTTGTACAGAAGGTGGATGGGAATATTGACTATGGCATTGAAGGATGAAGGTAGTAGTGGGGATCGGCAATCTTCCCAGATTCAGAGTTTGTCGAGGCAAGGGTCACTTTATAATATGACCCTCAATGAAGTTCAGAACCACTTAGGGGAGCCCCTTCATAGCATGAACCTAGATGAACTACTGAAGAGCGTTTTTGCAGTAGAGACTAATCAGTTAAATGGTGTGGACCATGAAAATCCCATGGATCAACATGCCTCTAGCTCTGGTATCCACCGTCAGGGAAGCATTACCATGTCACAAGAGTTGTGTAAAAAGACAGTGGATGAAGTTTGGCAGGACATTCAAATTGGGCCAAACAAAGGTGATGAGGTAAAGAAATCAGGTCATGAGAAGAGGCAAACAACACTTGGTGAGATGACACTGGAGGATTTTCTTTTGAAGGCTGGGGTGGTTACTGAGAGCATTATGAAAGAGGGTAATGATTTTATTGGAAATTTGGATCATGTAGAAAATCCTGATCTAACATCCAGGACACAGGGTTTTACACATGGAACTAGTTGGTTACAACAGTTTAATCAGATCCCAGCTATGAATAAGCAAATGCAGGGACAGCAAAGCTTGCTGGGAGCTTATATGCCTGCCCGTCCACTTCCACAGCCAATAGGTGCTGGTTCTGCACCTATGTTTGATGCTGTTTTCCCTGAGGGTCAGATGAATATATCATCACCAACAATAGGTGGATATTCTGATTCTCAGACACCTGGAAGAAAACGCAGAACTTCAGAGGACATAGTAGACAGATTGTCTGAGAGGAGACAGAAAAGGATGATCAAGAATCGTGAGTCTGCTGCACGATCAAGAGCTAGGAAACAGGTTTTTTAACAGCACAATAATAATTATGACCATGCACTTGTTTTTAAACCAACAGTCCTTTTGCTATTTTATGAGTTCTGGGAGGCTATTTCTTTCATATGAAAGGTGCATTCTAACCTTTAATTTATTATATATTAGGCATACACCAATGAATTAGAAAACAAGGTTTCTCGCTTGGAAGAAGAGAATGAGAGGCTGAAGAAACAGAAGGTAGACTATTGACATCTCTATGATTATTTTATCTGAGTGAATTTCCTTTCTGCAATCATTCCGTTTATCCTATATCCGCCTGTGAATCCAGGCATGCCCACATTGAATATTATTTTTTATTCATATTCATGTTCCTGATGTACTTTATTTGGACGATTCTTTGTAGAATGCTTTAAATAAAAATCGGGCATTGTTTTAGAATTTTTCTGTTATTCCACTGAATAAAATTGAGGTGGTTGCAAAACTACCAGATCCTGTGAAATCACTTCTCTCTCAATTTCTGTTTTTTAATGTTATTTTGAAGATTTATTTTTTCATGTTAACCACAAAACTTCTGCAAAGTTCTGAAATGCTACAGCTTTACAACAACACGCCCTAAAGGTATTATCATAAAGCTTTGGCATTAAGACATTATTTTAAGATTATTCTATCAGTGTTAAGAACGTTCTTAAAAGCATGCAAAAACATTGTAGATATTTCTGTGAAAAATGGCACTTACAAATTATATTTACATGGCCAGTTTTTTTCTTTGTTACTTGACAAGCACAACTGACATTGTCACTTGTTTTCATACTTTAGAGTATGGAAAACCTATTCATATTTGTGGATTTTGTGCTTGAAAAACCATATTTTCGGTTCAAAACTTTGTCTTTAGATATTTCCTGTTTATAATCTTACATATTTGATTATCCTGTCTAACAATTCTAATATTGGTTGGAGCATAAGTACATTTATTATTTACTTTTGTCCAATTATCCACTAATAGAAACCAAGAGCTCAGTCTTGATTTACCTTTTCTTTAACTCTTGTTTCAATTGCACCAACTGGTGCAGGTGAGTTTTTCATGTCTTACATTTACAACCAACATTGGAACTCCATTTGATTCTCTAAGCAGACACTCATGCATTAGTATTTGCTTACATGTTTCTAGGTTAGCCTTTGTTTTGCTGCCTGTTTAAATTCAATGGAATGTCACCATAAAATATAGCTCAAGTATATTATTCACAATTGAAATTCATTTTATTTAGCATTGATGGTATGGTAAGATGGATTATTTGGTTTGACTTGCATTGTGGCTTGCATTTATAAGATGTTAGGTTTTTGCTTATGTTCATAAGATCCACCATATGGCAGTTAATTCAGGTTCCAGTAGGTGGATATTAATGTTAAGCATTATCAGTAGTCAAATAAAGAAATAAAAGTCCCAAATGATGAGGTGGATATAATACCTTAATGCATTTTTAGTTATGAAAATCTTGCATTTATTAACCTATTGGTCGAATCTTCTTCAATTAATCGTATTAATAAAATATTAATTCAGCAACCTTTCTGTTATGCATGTAGTTGCATCGAAATGTCAAACAGGCTACCTGTTCTTCCATTATCAAAGTGATATAATATGGTATTTTATATGGTGCTAGAGACATTCAGTTAGAACTGGTTATGCCAGTCGTCTTATTGTTGATGCGTGTAAAATTCTTGTTTAAGCAAGCAAATACATATTACGTATCATCCATAATCTCATGAACAAGACATGAAACTTTTATTTAGCATGATGATCAACTTCATGAGTTTCATGCATTTCATCCTTATTCTCTACAAATTAGTGGGAAACATTCTCTTCTTGGATTCAACTTGTCATGGCCGTGTTCTTTTGCAATTTGATTGCAGGTCAATCAACTGACACTTAAATCTTCTCTGACTTCCATTTCCTCCAAATGTTGCAGGAGTTGGACCAGATTCTTATGGATTTACCAGTACCCGAACCAAGGTATCAACTTCGACGGACGAGCTCTGCGCCTCTCTAATAATTCCAAATATATATCCTTAGTAGCTCTGGGTGCTGTAATCAATCTTTCAATGGAAACATAATAGTTAGTCAACTTTAAGTTATGGAGAGCAACGACAGGCATGAATACTAGTTGTTGCTGCCCCTTTCTGAGCCCCGGTTCTGGGGAATCAATATTGTAACAGTTGCTTTGTAAATTGGATGAGTTAAGGGGGATGTATGTCCAAATACACAACACTCAAAAATGTATCAGAGGTAAATGGCATTAGAAAGTAGATGGTTAGCTACAAATGATTTACTAGCTAGTTGGAAGGAAGTTCTTTTGCAATTGGTGCTCTTAAATTGCGTGTCTGCAACATGAAATGATTGCCCACTAACAACCATGCTTGTTGATTTGACGACGTTGTTGTTCCAAGAAAAGATAATAGGATAAAAATTGAAAGGGTATTTTTAAATTAAATAGAATATTCTTTTAAAAGTATTTTATTAAATATTTTATTTTGAGAATAC
Organism: Curcuma caesia; assembly: GCA_037834155.1. NCBI lineage: Eukaryota > Viridiplantae > Streptophyta > Magnoliopsida > Zingiberales > Zingiberaceae > Curcuma > Curcuma caesia. The sequence goes on from JBBMKF010362274.1 coordinate 13,913, forward strand.
TCTTGATGTTATACAATTACGATTAAATAACATGTAGTAATACTTTAGATGTTATAACTATAACATGTATTATAATTATATAGTAGTTATTTAGGTAGTTGTTATATCTATTTTATAGTGATTTTAATTAAGTTTAAATAATTTTGATTAATCGAGTTTGTATACAAAGTTAAAATCATACATATCTTTGCTGAATTGATTTAGGAAATTAGGAGTCCAAATATGAGTTCTAAAGTTCAACCTGATTAATCCAGTTGGATTGAATTATTATTAGGTCTTCAAGAATCACATAGATCAGACCTAATAAGAGTCATGATCCAGGGATTTAAAATTTTGTAGGTTAAATAGAATTGCATATTTTAATTTTTTTAATTTTTGTACTCCTTTCCTACTAAAGGGAGTTAAGCGCTTTACAAAAATGAAGATCAGTAACACAAATACTGACTTCGAAATAATGAACAGAAAAGTGAAGCACAATTATACCAACAGAATGTATAGATGTTGATGTAGCTCCTTGGCATGATGACAACATCCAAATGATCTTTCTTTATGCAGACGTCGTCATTAGGTCGCAGATTGATGCTTCAAGAGCTCTCACTCGAGACTTTTTTATTGAGTGATTCAGGCGCCTGAAAGCCTTTCCAAGCGCCTCTACTGTAACGCCCCACAAAAGCCTTTCAATATTTTATAAATATTGAACATGACTATAAGGAGGAAGGCCTAGTCATGAGG
>JBBMKF010362492.1:0-29795 GCA_037834155.1 Curcuma caesia
AACCAGCTTGACCGAATCGCCTCACTCTGATAGCTAATTCACAGCACCCTTCATACTCACAAAGTCATTCTACCTCCAAAGTTTCAAATTTTCTCACGACATCATGGTTCTTTTGCCATATGTCGATTTTACTGGGTCGAGCACTCCACCCGAAAGCAAACGAAAAACCAACAAAATGGAAATTGGTCAAGTTTTCTTCTTTCAAGACTGAACCAAATAGCATCTGAACGAGAGTAGGACAGCAGATCAAAGTTGCCAAAACTTCGCGAGAAAGTAAAATCGAAGGGATAGAAAGGATGAACCTGACAAAGGAGTGGAGCAGGAGGTCAGCTCCGAGGAAGCGCAGGAGGAGGACGACCGCTTAGGGTTTCGACGTTCGTGGAGCAACAGTGCCTGGGTTTGGGTGGGTGGTTCGGCGCAAAGGGATGACTTTTATGTTTCCATCAGTGTTAAACTAGGGTTTTGCGAAATGGACCATGGTCCTAGGGCTATGGGCTTTAAATGGGCTGCCTGTTCAGTCCAATACATAATTGTAAAAATTTATTTCAGAAAAAAAATTTTAAAATATTTTTTGAAAATTACTATTAGAATTGATTACATTTTACTATATATATATATATAAATTTTTAAATGCACTAAATCAAGGCCATGCCCGCGGGATGGGTGATCTTGGCGCCAGTCAACCAATATTAACTCTCCATCGGTGATTCAATGCCTTTCATTCTCTCCTATATTTCCGTGGTTTTCTTTATCAGAGAGATCGTAGATGTCTGAAAGTCCGGAGGAAGAGGGAGAGGGAGAGGGAGAGGGAGAGATCGGGGGAGACAAAGAGAATTAAGAGGGAGGAGTGGTAATAGCGACTTGCATTGATTTGAAGATTGCCGGCAGTTGCTCGTCGTTCTCGGATTTGCGAGGAGGTGTGGCGTTTCCGATTGGTTGTTACGATGACTGCGCCGCTCTTCCTCCCTTCCTTCTTCGAAAGTTGCTTCTTTTTGAAGTAATTCGAATAAGAACAGCGTAGGATCTGTCCTTGTCAATATCAGTTGCCCACTTCCCTCTCCCGTTGGCGGAGAACAACTGTCGCATCGGCAAAAGGTGCAGACCTAGACCGCCTGTAGAGAGAGAGGGGTGGTTTGTCTCGATGGAGGGCGGAGATGATCGGAAGATGGAAGGGTGGCTGCACCTCATCCGGTCGAATCGCCTCGGGCTACAGCACGCCAGGAAGAGGTACTTCGTACTCGAAGATAACGCCCTCAATTGCTACAAAAACGGGCCAACGCCGGACGGAGAGGTACTGGGAATCCAACTTCTTTTGCGTCTCTCGTTTGAGGGAATGAGATAAAGATGGGGCTTTTGCTGTTTTTTTTTTCGAAATTAAAAAAGTAAAATGTGGATCTTTCTAGCTCATATTCTTCGTTTCTGAGGTCTAAAATGCTACCTTTTTGATATTTCATTCGATTAGTCGAACCATAAAATCTTCAATTCCAGGTAGGCGTGAGTCTTCTTTCTGATTCCGCTGGGCTTTTGCTAGAATTTTGTTTCGTTGTTGATCGTCCTAATCTATCTTGGTGTCTTGGTCAAATGAAACTCAGTGACTGCGACGACGACCCCCGTTTTGTTTTATCAATATGCTGCCTGACCTATTCTGGAGTTTTGCCTGTTCTTTAGTCTTTCGGTTCTCGCAAAACCTAAACTGCTAAAAGAAACGAATGGTGCTCAGTTGATATTACGGAGTGTTTGCCCATTCAACACGACGTTATGCTTTTGGTCAAACACTTACATGCTTCTTATCTTCTCTAGCAGTTGCAATTTTCTTTTCTACAAACTCTTATGTTTCATGCTATTCTACATGGCTATTTTCTCATTTCTCCTAGCCATTTCTTTTGTGGCATCACTCGTTGCATTTACAGATTGAAGATGCAATCTATTGTTAGAGATTCGAGTGTAAGTTCTACGCATGTATAGAGATAGAATGCTAACAACCAACAATTACTAGGTTAAACTGAAAATTGTAGTCAAATACTACAAAAGCAGACTGCGCCTGTCTTATATCTTGTAGTTTGGCCATTAAATTTTGAAGCTGGAGAGGTTAATTGGAGAATCTCTTCGCACTCCTTGACACATGAAACTCTATAATGATGTTTGGCTATCTGCACAGACTAATTGTTTGACTAGTAAAATTATTCTTCTGATAAAAATAATCTGTGATAGACTTCTCTGCAATGCCATTAATATGCATATGCTGTCTTTAGGATCCCAGACGCAAAGCACTCATTGATTCCTGCACACGCGTAATAGACAATGGGAGAGAGAGCATCCAGAGAAATGTACTTCTGATCTCTGAACCTCTTGTACTCAATTTCCATTTCATCATTCACGAGTTACAGTTTTATCAAGTTTGTTGCTGTGTTGCCACTTTTAATGGCTGTCATCAGGTCTTCTACACTCTTACCATTTATAACACTTCCAAGCCCACTGAACGGCTTAAGGTAGTATTCTGTTATAGTGTGGCATACTTCTACTCATATGCCGCTTTTGATTTTTATTCTTTGATGAGCTCAATGAACTATGCAGTTAGGTGCAAGGAGTTCTGAAGAAGCTGCTAAATGGATCAAATCTTTAATTGGAGTGACCTTCAAGGTTCGTTTCCTTGTATATATATAGAAAATTAAGAATTATTGATAAAGATCAACTACTCTTCATTTAAACATCAGGAAATCTCAAGCAAAGAAGAGGATAATGCCATTTGCTTGAAGCAAAAAATACAATCCATTAGGTAATACATTGCCTCTTTGCATTTTTGTAATTCCGTCATTGCATGACTTCTTCTTACCTATTTTTGACCTAAACAGGTCACTTTCTAGAAACAATGCCAGGTTTATATATATACCTAATTCTTAGCATTGTTTTATCAATATGATTGTAATAACAACCTTTTCAACTTTATGCACCTAATTTTACCTATTATTAGTTTGCCTGAAAATGAGACAAACTTTTTTATTTACGTATAATTAGGTCTCTCTCTCTATTTAAAAACTAGGAGAATATCTTGCTTTTATCTTCTGATTATGCTTTATTTAATTGGTTTCTTGCTGTTTAGACAAATGAAGATAGTTATTCATCTAATGATGCTCCTGACAATACATAATCTTACACTAGCTAGTTATCAACCTGCAAAGCTGCAGCATCTATCTATTGATATTCAAGCATACTTGGTGCCAAATGTGCACTTAGCAATGCATACTTTGGTTTGATCATTTATTGAAGCATGACGTGTTGTTCTGTTGGTATTGGTTTTGTATTAAAGAAAATTTGGATTTAGTTACCCTGTTCTTTATGTGCAGGTCAAGCCATAGGAATGAGAGAAGACGAACACATTCTATAGGTATTGGTGTCCTTTCTTTCTCCTTAATCTCATTTAGCTCAGTTCAACTGCTTTATCTTGAATAACATTTCATTTTGTCTTTTGAAGCATTTCAATAATGAATAATGCCATTTCTTGACCAGGATATTTGCTTTTTCTTGAGAATTATCTCGGAAACTATTTCTTAGCTACTAGCTATAACAATTTTTAATTCTTTTTACTTGCTAGACTGGACTGTTTTTTCAACTATGAATGATGATCTAATTGCATCTGATGTAATGGCACCTTCCATGTGGACGATAATTGGCTGTAAAAATGGTAATCATGACTTGTCTTTTCTTTAGTTTTCTACTAAAAGAATCTAGAAAATAATACTTCTTTAACATGTAGGTTTGCGATTGTTCAAAGAAGCCAAAGATGTCAATTTGCCTATCATGGTATCTTTTTTGACTTCATTAAAAAACATTACGAGTTCTTAGTAAACTAAAGAATGTGCTTCCCTCAGGACGGGGATGATCATCCAGCAGTAATGGCAGTCGGTGTTGTTGATGCTTCTTCTGAGGAAATTTTCAATACAGTAATGTCTCTGGGACAGTCTAGATCAGAGTAAGTGGCTTCCTACTCATCGAGAGCAACTTCCTAAAATGCGCCTTTTGAATTTTCAAAGACATTGCCATCTCTTGCAGATGGGATTTTTGTTTGTTGGACGGTGAAGTTGTAGAACATGTGGATGGTCACACTGATATCATTCATAAGAAGTTGCGCGGAGATTGGTTATCATGGTCAGATCTAGTTTGATCATCTCTAAAGATTGTCTTGTATGATACTCTTAAATTACAAGCTGCTTGATCGTGTTGGATCAATTTTTCAGGGGAATGAAAAGAAGGGATTTACTGTTGGAGCGTTACTGGAGGAGGGAGGATGATGGAACATATGGTAATATTTAGCTCAGCGGGTCTGGAAATTGTCTTGAACATATTGCTTATGAGTTAATAATTTGTTTCATTGTAAACAGTGGTACTCTATCACTCAGTCGTCCACCAACGATGTCCACCAGAAAAAGGCTACATCCGTGCCTGGCTTAAAAGTAATGTACGCTGGACATTAAGAAATCATTTTTTTCTGAATATTTTGTGGTAATTCGTCACTAGCTTGCTGCTTGATTTTAAGATTTGTTCTTCTTTTGGCCTTCTGTAGGTGGAGGCTATGAAATATCTCCAGTGAGTCAAGGTAAGCAGTCAGTTGTAAAGCATATGCTTGCAATTGACTGGAAAATTTGGAGATCGAGTTTGTTTACATCTTCTGCTACGGGTATAACAGTGAAAATGTCAGGGAGGGTTGCAGGTATCATTATATCATGAGAAGTCAAATTGTTCTAATTCAATGATACATCATGAGATTAAGAAAATTGATGATCATGTACTGAGCAGCTCTCCGAGAATTCTTCCGAGCAAAGAATGGTAATTGCGGTTTAGACTTTGCATCAGATTATCTCAATGGAGAGATTGTGACACCACGGATGGAAAAGGAGCAAATCAAGCTAGAAATGCATTCAACAAATGATAACAGCAGGATCCAAAACTTTGCAGGATCTTCTCCCAGATATACAGGTGGTGGTCCTGGTGGATCATTAGATCCAATGAATGATGCAGCAGATGAGTTCTTCGATGTTCTCGCTGAATCAGACTATGATCTAACAGAAACACTCTGGCCTTGTGATGAAGCGCTGCAATCCCAGGTGAAAAATTCTAGATTCACCACATTCATTTTGTTTTGATGATTGGATTTTTTTTTCCGTGTCTTTGTTAGGCCTTGTTCATAATATTCTTCATAAGTTTGGTTAAGATCTCATTCTGATCTTGTGGTTTAAAGTATACAAATTTAAGACACTGCTCGTGCCACATTATCCTGAGTGCACATTCAATTTCCTTAACTGACATGCCCTTTGCGAACACATTCCATCTCCCAGCTTCATGCCAACATGAAAGATATGTTACTGAGGTGATGCAGTTCCAAACTTTAGCGAGCTGATCTAGATAACCATACGGTAAAGTGACTGGAATCCTAGCTCCAAGATTTGAGCTGGTAGCTTGGTTGAGGCAGATTTTTCCAATGGAACTAATTTCAGGTTTGAGTAAACCTCAATGTCTCTCTAGTGTGCCCATGTAAGAACCATGACATAAGGTTCGATAATGTCTTTGAAAAAAAACCATGTGGTGAAAGTGCCAAGGCCATCAAATGATTTCAGCTGTTGGGTTGGTCTCAGCTGGAGAGGCAAATTTCTGAATTTTATGTGCAGTTTTCAGAAAATAAGATAAAGTCTCTGAAAATTGAAAAGAAAAAATAAACATTTATCACCTCTGTCACCTCTAATAAATTCAAATGTATTAAAGAAAATTCAATTTTAACTGTGTTAAAGAAAATTCAATTTTAAATGACTTATCTTTTGCTTGTTTTTTTTTCTTGCTGCACCAGTTAGAGCAAGATCCACAAGCAAATAGTCTATGCACTGCACAAGTTTTTGTGCAGAAATTGCATGATATTGCAGGTCAGTTCATCAATCACTATGTTATCATCAAACTTTTATATTACTAAGTGGCTTAACATTTGTCTTCTTTGTGTTTTATGGTTAAATGTTTTCTTCTTATTTTGCAGTTGAAAAAAAAGGTTATGCTGAATCAGAAGAGATCTCTACAAGAGAATGCAAGTCATGTAGTTATGGAGCCACACTTCCCAAAGATACAAACTGCAGCATGCCTTGTAGTTGGGCAATGGCAGATCCTTCAACATTCTTAATTCGTGGTGCATCTTACTTAATTGACCAGCAAAAGGTATCAGACTTAGTGACTAATTGTCTCGATAACAAATGAGTAAACTTGCACAATTATTAAATAATTGCCAGAATACAAGTCATAATCACAAATTTGTATTAGCTGGTATCTGGTAGGAATTATTCATAGGCATTTCTGATTCTATCTGCCTTCCTAACCAGGACAGAGTTGTATATTAGAGATGCAACATATCTAGTTCAGTATCGATCGGCATTGTTTCATAAACACATGTTTATATGCTAGTGTTTTACTCATCAAGTTACCAGGACCATGCAGCTTTATTTATCAAGTGAACTCTATGGCAGGTGAAAGCCAGTGCTACCTTGATGCAGATGGTGGGTGCCGATTGGCTGAAATCTGATAAGCGGGAGGATGATCTTGGCGGGCGAACTGGGGGAATTGTTCAGGTTACTCTAGAGCTCAGCTAGTAAAAAATTTGCAGTTCTCTTTTTTTTTTCTTTCTTTCTCTCACTAAAACAAAATCTTGGATATTGCAGAAATATGCAGCACAAGGTAGCAGCGAGTTTTTCTTTATTGTGAACATACAGGTATATCTAACTAAGTACAGACTGTCCATCTTAATCATTTTGCTACAAAAAAAGAAACTTTAATTCCATTGCAAGATTCCTGATGATATCATTTGAAATAGGTCCCAGGTGCAACTACATACAGTCTAGGTTTGTATTATATGATGGATGCTCCACTAGAAAGTGTTCCTCTCTTAGAAAGTTTCGTCAAAGGTGATGATGCCTATAGGAATTCAAGGTTTAAACTCATTCCATATATATCCAAGGTATGTGCATAAACCCAAAATAATTACTGTATACCATATGTTTCCCCCTCTTTTAGTATGTTTCTTATCCATCATGCTGCAGGGTTCTTGGATTGTGAAGCAAAGTGTCGGTAAGAAAGCTTGTCTTGTTGGCCAAGCACTCGAAATCAATTATTTCCGAGGCAGCAACTACATCGAGGTAAGACTTATGGCAGGAGAAGAAAACCTGCAACTTTATTTTTTGCTCAGGGTAAAAACTACCATAGACAATAATAAAAAGGAGTTGCTTGTTCATAAAGTCAACTATAGAATGATATCTATCTTCATTGTTCTATAACTACATGCAATGCAATCGATCTCTTGGATATTCAAAAGTAAAATGGAGCATTTGCAGAAACATGTTCTGGATGATAAACTTGATACATAATACATGTATGACTGTTACACCTACAGCTTGCGATCGATGTGGGTTCTTCAGCAGTTGCTAGGGGAGTGGTCAGTCTCGTTCTTGGTTATTTGAACAGCCTGGTGATAGAAATGGCATTCCTGATTCAGGTACATATATATACATCCTCATCAATAATAGCAAATAACAAAATAGTTTCGACTGATTCAAGAGTTTTGCAGGGCAATACACAAGAAGAGCTTCCAGAGTCCCTTCTGGGAACATGCAGATTGAATCATCTCGATGCCTCCAAAGCCTATTCCGTAAGTGCTTGTTCTTTACATTCATTGTTAAGTTGATCAAGCATTTACACTTTTCCTCAGAATTTGGGCACGTGGTTTGTTCTTTGATGTAGGAACTTGTGAGTAGTGAAGGAGGTTGATAGTCACTCACATTTACCTCCCATACAGCAAAATGTATGCTTTACCAAGCTTTCCTTCTTTTGCAACTTGTAAGAACATAATATTTTATTTATTATTTTGTATATTCCTAGTGATATAAATCACTAATTAACATGAGTATAGTCTCAAGTCAACTAATGATTAAATTAAAACTGGAGGGGAAAAAAGGTAGTGTAAAATTTAATCAATAATACTCAAAGACATTAATGCATACCCAACTATATGATCTAGTCTTTAAGTCCATCAAACACATTACTCATACAACATTGACTTTCTTTTGTTAAAGTGGTGGTTGTCGGAGCAACTTTTTTTTTCTTTTACCTTTTTTAAAAAAAACAAAAAAATAAAAACTAAATAGATTAATAAATGGTGGTGGACACCTAAGCTAGTGGTGTTTGTCGTAGGGAGCACAAACATGTGCCTAAAGTGTGATGTTGTTCTTGGTATGATCGAGTTAGTGTATCCTCGACCCCACCCAACCCCCTCAAAAAAAAGAAGAAAAGAAAAAGGTAAAATATATCTTCTACAGTTGGTATGTATGAATCCATGCCAACCATTGAAAGACCAGTCTACCTGTTTGTCACACATCAACATTAATTCCAACCCAAAAGTAAATAAAAGTGATCGATCATCCAATTTTATAATCTACTTTCTCTCTCTCTCTTTTTATTTTTTGATTTTTTTTATTTTCATAAGTCAAATCTCAACTATATGATATTCATTTTTGTAGAAGTGCATGTGTGAACCAAACTTGAATAAAGGCTACTGGCTAATCAGCTGACCATATTGATTTTAACTTCTTTTTTTTAAAAAAAGTTAAGTAATATTTTAAATCAATAAAAATTATCATTGATTTCTTATTTATAATTATCTAGAGTATTTGGTTGCAATAGCTATTTCCATTCCACTGACCAAACACCATGAATGAATTAAAGCTCTTATATAATTTCCTTTAGATTCCTTGTATTTCACTTTATATTTAAAAAATAATGTGATTGAAAGTGTTAAAATTTAATGAAAATGGCGGGTCGCCGACTTAAGTTTCACATCGAATATTATGGATGATTCCATTAATTTTAGATGAAACTAATTAGGACAGGTTAACTACTCCTATTGCTTAAGCTTATAGCTAGACTACAACAATATGGTTGGCTTTGAGCTTCTTAGTTTATCACGGGCCATATGATGTTAATAGCTTGTCTTATTACATATTAATGTACTTCTTTAAACTCGGACGGATGCGGAGGTAAATAAGGATGCACGTGATGAATCCTAATTTGATCAATATAGACTTCATAGGGCGTATCAACTACTGAGCCGATTTGATTAATCGAGTTGTCGACCTCCTCCACATAAAGGGCGACTGATCAGTCTTCCTCATGAAGGTCGACTCACCAGTCTTCCCATGAAAGTCAATTCATCAATTTTCTCGTGAAGGTCGACTGATTAATTTTCCCATAAAGACTGATTCATCAATCTTCTTGATGAAGGCCGATTCACTAGTCTTCCTATGAAAGCCGACTGACTAGTCTTCCCCATGAAGGTTGATTTAATAGTCTTCCCATAAAAATTGACTCATCAATCTTCCCTATGAAAGTCGATTCACTAGTCTTCCCGATGAAGGCCGACTAACTAGTCTTCCTTATGAATGCCAACTCATCAGTCTTCCCTACGATAGCCAATTCATCAGTCTTCTCGACGAAGGCTGACTCCCCAATCTTTCCCATGAGGGTTGACTCCCCAATCAGCTAAGAAATGCCAAATTAACACTCTTGCCGAGTTGGCTCTGCTTCACCGATTCGACGCCCCTCGACTTAGCATATCAAACCCTCCAGCCCAACCATCTTAGTCTGCTTAATAGCAACATGAATAACACGTGGGTTGACATAGCACGATGAGATGACATAGCACATGGAACAATATGATAACATAATGTGCGATTAATATAGCATGGTCTTTTACCGTGTAAGACATCAATAATTGGACCTTCCTCTATAGTGATGGGACACTTTCTCTACCGTGGATATAATATCCTACTACTATTACACTATATAAAAAGAGTTCACTTTCGTGGGCCAACGTATATGCACGCGTACACTTACATCTATATACACTCATTTACTGTTCTTTTTCTTAACCTCCTCCTCTGAGCAATGATTTAACTTAGGTGTCGGAGTGGCTGAGCCAGGACACTCTGACCTCCATTTTAATTCTCTTTCTTTCTTAAACTTCATAGGCTCTCTAGTCAATTTAGCCATCCTTTGGTCTTCAGTGACTTTGTCATCATAGAAGCCAGCTATCCGGTGGCTCATCTCGTAACGATCTCAAACAGGAACACGGACCATCTAGTGAATCGATCAATTTAAAATGGAATTGATATAATCGGTCGAATATAATCTTTGCAAGTGATTGCTCGCTCTTGTATGTTTAATTTATCACTTGTGTTGTTGGTTATTATTCACCATAGTCCTAAAATATTGTGAGACAATATATCATTAGACATCCATTTAATTGATTGGTGCGACATAGTGAACAATTAGTTATGCTATCCATTTCATGGAAGCTTTAATTTGTCGTTGTGGTTTAACTTTAAAAGTTCAATTTCGACATGGTTAGGCATCATGATGTTGTTTAACTTAACCTTTGAGAAGAAGATTCTTTCCTAAATGAAATAAATGTTTGAGGTTAATTAAATGCGATATTATTTTATTTTGATGATAACTCGGAAACTATATTTTAAATCTATAATTGAATAGAAAGAAGAAACCTATGTTTTTGCTTTTTGATGTGACGAAATCATTCTCATGTTTACCATTAATTAGCTTGCCCAATATGTTAACAAACAAACAACGTAATTATACTCCATTTGAATAATAATTGCACTCTTATTTATTTATTAAGCTATCTTTTAATACTGTATTTCAATAAATAAAAATTATTTCACTATAACATTTTTTATTTATTGAAAATAAAGAAAAGATGGGATTTGCGTGTGTAATGGGTTGGAGACAAAGAGTCAAATCCACTGCTTCGATTTTGTGACCGATTTATTATTATTATATTAATTAGAGTTTTAAAGCCATAAATAATTAACTGCATGAAACAAGTGAGGAATTAATACATAAATAATTAATATTTTAAATATTTAATGAGGCTACTAAATTAATTGGATGTCAGCGTCGCGGGCCCCACCGTTCCCTTGCGAGGACACGCCACCTAATGATTGTCGGAGGCCGTTGGATCGGATTAGATCAGATCTAAATGGTCGGCGAGAGCTCCTCCGATCAGATCTGATAGAAAAGTTATTCTTCTATAAAACCTTGAGCTTGGCTGCTACAGAAGAAAGGGGGAGAGGAGATGTTGATCTGAACTGCTTTCCTACTCCGGCGAGATCGTGAAGCCGCCGGCGATTGCTTTGCGGGGGGCGGTAGGTTCCTTTTTCATCTAGCTAGGATTTTTATTTTTATTTTTAGTTTCGTTTTTGTTGATTTCTTGATCCATGTAGATCTTTGTGTTTCAGTTTGCAGTGTGTTTCGATGTGTGTGTGTGTGTGTTTTGCAATTTCCATCTCCATGTGACGTTGATTTGTATTCGAGCACAGTTGGTTCTACTGATACAAACTTTATTTTGCTTGAAGGAATGCCTGAAAGGGTTTGTTCTGTATTTACTTCATCCCGTATTGTTGTTTCCTATCCTCTTCCTTCTAAACCTCCATTCCTTGGACAAAGATGCAACTTTGTGTGGGTTATGTTGGCTTGTATTCGAGCACAGATGATTCTACTGTTAAAAACAATATTTTGCTTGAAGAAATGCATGAAAGGGTTTGTTCTCTGTTTTGCTTCATCCCGTAATGATGTGTCCTATCCTTTTTCTGAACATCCATTCCTTGGACAAAGATGCAAACATTACTGCTACTGTGCTTCGATATTTTTATTCCCGTGGTTGATTTATTACTCCTCGACGGGTTGCATCTGGTCTTTCCAGAGCAATAAATAGCTTTGTTGCTTTGCTCTTGACTTTGTCACATGTCTTTGTTCTTTCATACATAAGCTTTCCATTCCGTTCTACATCAATTTCCGTAGTAAAGACTCGTCGATATTCTTTTGAGTAAATTGAATTTTAATTTGACTTTTGAGTCTCTTTAAGTTGACTTATGAAAATAAGTTGAAATTTAATAGTGGTTGTCTAATAAGATCTAGAAATTTTAAAGATATTTGTAGTTGATCTACCACGTAAAATAAGAATGACGAATTTATCTAGGCACATTCCTAAGTTTTTGTCATTGACTTTTTTGAGATATAAATTATATTGTCAAGCATAATGACAACAACTTCAGTATACAAAGGTAAATCTGTTGTCCAAGGTTGATTCTTATTGTCAATGTCACAATTTAGTAATCTGAGTCATATTGAATATTACATTCAATATGTTGCTAGAACTATAATCATAATAATCAAACTTAGGTAAAATATATTTAAAAACAATCATTTCATGGTGCAATTTGGAAAATATGAAGATTTCTAATTTAGACACCTTAATTAAAATAAAATAATACGTAAACCTTATAATTATCATAGTTCTCAGTTGTGATGCAAAATAATTAGACTTATCAAACCACTTTTTGACAGTATGAGATTTTCCATGAAAACCATGAAGTACGTGAAGCTGATTCAAACCTATAATAACAATTTATTGTCCATGATAGTGTGATAACTGATCAACTTTGTCGTTCTCCCCAATTTTGACAGAATTTTGTCTCTGTTCACAGAGTTCTTCTAGGTGAAATTATATTTCTATTTATTACTCTTGCCATCAAAGGGCCCATGATCGAATCATCGATGAAGGACAGAGACAAGTGTGTTGACCCTAAGCTGTGGTGTGCTTGTGCTGGAGCTATGGTTCAGATGCCTACAGTGAACTCCAAGGTTTACTACTTCCCCCAGGGCCATGCTGAGCATGCTCAAGGAGTTGTGGACTTTGGCACGTCACACATACCACCATTCATACCCTGTCGAGTCGTTGCAATCAAGTTCATGGCTGATCATGAGACTGATGAGGTCTTTGCCAAGATCCAGATGAGTCCCCTTAGGGACGGTGAGGTGGATTATAGTGAAGATGATGGATTGGATCTTAAAATGAGTGGATTTGGTTCACAAGAAAACCATGCATCTTTTGCCAAGACATTGACACAATCAGATGCGAACAATGGTGGTGGATTCTCCGTGCCCCGCTACTGTGCTGAGACCATCTTCCCCAGGTTGGACTACTCTGCAGACCCTCCCGTGCAGACTGTTATTGCAAAGGATGTGCACGGTGAGGCATGGAAGTTTAGGCACATATACAGGGGAACACCTCGGCGGCATCTACTAACTACAGGTTGGAGTAGCTTTGTCAGCCAAAAGAAGCTTGTTGCAGGGGATTCCATAGTTTTTCTTAGAGCAGAAAATGGGAATCTCTGTGTTGGCATTCGGCGTGCCAGAATAGGTGGTGTTGGTGATGGCCCAGAAACCAGGGTAGGATGGACTACCCTTGGTGGAAATGGTGGGTCCAATTATGGTGGTTGTGCTGTCTACCTGAGGGAGGAAGGGAACAAATTGACGAGAAGTAATGGTGGTTCTGGTCCCTATGGTGGTAGGAAGGGAAAAATTAAGGTAAGGCCAGATTCTGTCTTTGAGGCAACAAAGCTCGCAGCAAATGGCCAGCCATTTGAGGTCATGTACTACCCAAGAGATAGCACACCAGAGTTTTGTGTAAGGGCTGGAGCAGTAAAAGCAGCAACGAGAATCCAGTGGTATCCTGGAATGAGATTTAAAATGGCTTTTGAAACTGAGGATTCATCGAGGATCAGTTGGTTCATGGGCACTATATCTTCAATTCAGGTTGCAGATCCAATAAGATGGCCTAATTCTCCATGGAGACTTCTTCAGGTATCCTGTTTCATTGCATTATCTATGCTGGTCTTGAATCTAATCAATATATTTTATGTTCAACATTGTTATTTCTCATTCTCTTTTTCCTTTCTGTTGCATGTTGATTAGAAACTTGCGTTTGAGAATCTTTTGGTTAAATCTTAAACAAGTTCTTGTATTTCTCAAAACTAAACTTAGTACAACTTCCATGTCTTCTTTTCATTTTTCATTTTGACATTCATTTTATGTTTTCCCACATTCATTCTATGTGTTAGTGTATTTCGATCCTTGATCAACATCTAGTAAAGAAACAGTTGAAGGATGTCTTTGTCAGGAGATTTATAATGCTTGGGTTTTAAAGTGCTCAACCATGGACTAGTGTTAATATACCATACAAACATTAGTCTTGCCTTCTAGTACATGACATCTATGAATTTGATGTTTATCTGATGTTGAAAATATTTCTAGTAACCTAAACTTCACTAGATTTCATCGAAAAAGTTGATACTATGAAATCTGCATTGCGCAAGCCTTTCTTGGTAGTTTGACATTCTCCAAATTCTTATTTTTTTCCTAGTTAACCACAAGGATGTTTTCAAATGGTTTTACAGGTGAGTTGGGATGAACCAGACCTGTTACAGAATGTGAGACGGGTTAACCCTTGGCTAGTTGAGCTGGTCTCAAACATACCAGCTGTACGTCTTGCAAATCTCTCGCCGCCTGGGAAAAAACCACGGATTCCCCAACACCTTAATCTTCCATTTGAAAGTCAATTTCAAACTTCAGTGGTCCCCGGAAACCCCCCCTTCACAAGGGACAGCGCTCCTGCAGTCATACAGGGAGCCAGGCATATGCAGTTTGGTTTATCTTTATCAGATTTCCACTTTAACAAAATTCCAACGGGTTTGATCTATCCATCATTTCGCCGGTTAGATTATGCCACTCCACCCTCGAGAATTTCGGGTGGTGTTCTTGTTGCCAATCCGTCCATTAATGACAATGTGTCATGTTTGCTAACCATTGCTCATCCTTCTCAGAGCCCTAAAAAATCATGTGAAAATAAGCCAACACTGATGCTCTTTGGGCAGCAAATACTCACTGAACGAGAGGTATTCCTGAGTAAATCAGAGGAAAAGATTGCCCATGATGCTACTAGAAACAGCTCATCAGATGGAAATATTGAGAAGTCATCAAACAAGTCTGATGGTTTGAGATCCGCATTAACTCAGAAGAGGTCTCTTGAAGCATTCCCATGGCACAGTCAGCATCAATCTTTGGAGGTCGATATCGAGACTGGGCATTGTAAAGTTTTTATGGAATCAGAAGATGTAGGTCGAACTCTGGACCTCTCAGTCTTTGGCTCATATGAGGAGCTTTATGGGAGGCTTGCTGACATGTTTGGAATCAACAAATCAGAGATGACAAGTCAAGTACTTTACAAGGATGCAGCTGGTGCAGTAAAACACACTGGAGATGAACCTTTCAGGTTAGGATCTAAAATTTCATTTTAAAACAATTTCTGGAGGTTATTCCATTGTAATATACACTATACTCATGCTTATTCTAATACCTTTTTCTAACATTTTCTTCAACAAAATTAGGAAGTTTCAAATACATTTTCTTCCTTGATTACTCCAATTTTATACATATCTCTCAAATCAGTCGGAAAGGATTTTTCACCGTGCATTCAGATTCTGATTCGATGGCCTAGTTTCTATCTTGCAATAATGGTTATAAAGACAGCTTATATTTTTACCTTCATCTGTTGCAGTGATTTCATGAAAACAGCCAGGAGATTGACCATATTAACGGATTTGGGAAGTGACAACTTAGCGAGGTAGGGATTAACGAATCTAATCAATTGTATAGTTGAATTACCAAAGTTTCTTCCATCTTGATTGCTAAATTCATGTTTCCAAAGCCGCAATGATGTTTAGCTACAGATAAGTAATCATCAACTTCATTTAGCAAATGGATTATCTACATGTTCTACTAATTGTTAACAGTGTAGAAAGCTGATGATCAGTTCTCAGTGAGTAAAATCGGGTATTTAATTCTTCATCATGCAGGGAGCTATAATTTTGTTGAGCCTAATTGCAGTGAGCTATAAATAATGGATATATCTTGAATGGTTGTTGGATGCTGTGTTTTGTACTTGTTATGTAGATATATCTCTATCCTGTTTGATGGTATAATTAGTTGTGTATATATATACTTTTGAAAACTGACTTCTCCTGAATAATGAACACAAGTCATAACTGAACAAATAAAATAGTGAAATGTCCCTGGAAAACAGGATTTGTTGATAGAATCCCTTCAACAACTACGAGAGAAAAAAGACTTAAATTTCAAATTACAACCGCGCAGTCACATTCTATTTACAAATAAATCTAAAGAAAAGCAGCTTCGAGTATCAGCAATTTTTTGGATACCCATTTTATGAATTTACAACTTAAGTTGTAGATTTAACAGATATCCACAGACATTTGTCATTGTAAGCCAACTTGAACTGAGACTGTCAAATATGTCTTTCAATTGTGCACAAGATAAATCGATCAATTAAAAGTCCGAGAACACGAATCAATTTTGGATTAAGTGTATAGAGAGAGAGAACTAAGGATCGTATGAACTCCCAGATGCTGACGGCAATTATCAACATTAGACAACATACGTAAACTCATCGTACAGAGGACATACTTCACTTGCTGCGATTGAAGGCAACTGAACCAAATATCTATTAATGTTAATGCATACCTTCACCTTGAGTGAATTGGCCTAAGTTTGAGATTGCATCTACTTGCTAACGTCCTAGTAGAGTGTAACCTAACACCCTAAAGCGATAAACGAAGCAAATTAACAAACTCAGAAGATGATTATTGGTGTCTTCATATCTCTAGTCTTCTCAGGCTCTCCATTGCAGTAGATTCAGACTCTGCCAGGTCCTTTGCATCACGAGCAACCAGAGTGTCTTTGGTTGGGATGGAACTCTTTGGAGGGCAGGCACTGGGAACAACTGAAGGTTCATGCATCTGAACTGAGAGTGAAGGTTCCTCCTTTATAAGAACTGGAATATCAGGGGTAGTAACAGGTGACGATTCCTTCGCCAATGGGATTGATGCTACGATTGTCACGGATTCTTTTAAGTGAACAGGAGTGCCTGATGCATTAGCTGATACAGATTCCTTAACTGAAGGAGAGGATGCTAAAGCTGGTGTTCCTTCCTTTGATTGAGATGCAATCACAGTAGTAGCAGGTGGGATTGGTGGCAAAGCAGCAAAGACAGGCACAGCTTGTCGAATGCGAACAGGGGAAGCCAAGCGGATTTGAGTGTGACCAATACCAGGGGGAGGAGGTGGGCACATCTGTGATGCTGGTGGCTGAAGTGGCGGGGCTGAGAAGACTGGCACAGCTGTCCTAATTGTCACAGGAGGTGCCATGCCATGGCAAGACCTATTGAAGTGCCCAACTGGAAAGTATGGCACTGCCCCTCGAACTGGGAAATGTTGGGGCCTAAAAGTTTGATACTCACCCTGCTGGTAGGTGGATGTGCGACTGGCATCTTTTATTCCAGGGGACGTCGCGCGGACTCTTGGAGCAGATTTTTGACGGATGAGAGGTAGTATCTTAGATACAGATGGAGGAGGTTGCAGTGAAGAGGGTTTTTTGTCGGGTTGGATTGGAAACTTCTTTGGAAAAGGAGTTGCATTAGGGTTGTTGGCCATGGCCATCTTTTCCTTTAGGCGGTAGTGGAGAAGAGCTCGGGCAATAGTTATCTGCTCCTGCTCATCGTTGTTCGTCTGCTCATTTGATGAGCTTGCTGACTCCTTTGCCACTGCAATGTCATGAAGTGATATTAGAAAATTTTTCCAATGTTTAAAGTAATTGCAGAAGCTCAATCATATTGCAAATATAAGAGTTGATTCAAGTAGTGCCTACTGAAATCCAGTGGCCAGCTAGAGATGGATTCATTGTCAAAGTGTTTTAAACGTTATAATTCATCTCTACATGCACTTTTATGATTTGAGTAGGAACCGAAACTTCATAAAATTACTTGACAAAACACCTTTTTATTTTCTTTTTGATCAGGTGAAAAGCAGACTATTTGTGCAAACCAACTGTAAATTGCTGGGCAACCAGAATAAATCAATGAGTTATAACTTACCAGAGGGCTTCAAGTTTATATATATCCTCAACTTTGCCTAGAATTCCATTGAACTAATACTATCATTTTAAGTGGAGTTCCATACCCTTGTGTTCTTCACCAAAATTTACCACAATAGGAATGGAAATCATTTGTTGAACTATACTATTTGTAATTGGAGACCTAAAGTGAAGGTATGAAATGATAACAATGTTACTGTGGGTTGCAGACGTGAATCTTACACATTTGAGGAATAAAATTCCACTGTGAGGGAAAAGAAGGCAATGAAAGAGGTAGATTCACTCCAATATCATCAGCTTAAAATATACTGAAAGTTTTCTAATAAATAAACCTAAATGAATATCCTTGCTTTAAAAAAAATTGAAGCTTTTTTGAAACAGCTAGACTGGTTTCTTTAGCCGGTTAAACCAGGAACCCACAAGAAAGTATTTGAACCTCTATAGTTGTTGCTCTGCCCAAACATTTATTAGTCCAAAGGGTATAACCATGTAGCAAGACTCCTTTGGAGTCCTGAAGTCTGAGTTCCACGTCTTCTTGTGTCATGTTTGAACATTTTCAGAGAAGTTGCATAGCAGAGATTCACTAAGAGCACCTAGAAAACTCCGTAGGCACTCTTCCAGCACAGACTATAAACAAACTCATCATAATATCCATGAAAATGATATGTGGTGTTACTTGAGAACAGCCTTGACAAGTAGAAAGGGCAATTTGAGATGATACAAATTAAACTATTCTCCAATGCCTTTTTGTTATAACAGATTTGATAACTTGAAGAAACTCTTCCATGCACTTGTACATTCACAAAAGTAAGAAACTTACATTGTTTCAGTGAAGACCATGCTGCTAAAGCAGCATTTTTCTCTGCTTGCTTCTTGTTCTTAGCTGGTTCACCTGTAAATATGATTCCAGCAAGTTCCACAGTGCACGTAAAAACAGGTAGATGTCCAAGACCTGAACGGACTGTTGTATATGAAGGCAAAGGTGCCCCAACTCTCTGGGCAATTTCCTGTAGAAGGTTCTTATAAACTCCCGTCTCATCCTGTGAAGAAACTTTATTGGATCAGCAAGAGTAGTGGGCATGTCATAGTACTGCAGAAGGGTAAGCAGCATAACAATTACAAGATAGAAATTTCAGGCCTCCCTGCTGTCCATTTAGTATCGTTCATGAGGCTCTTTCATAACTTGGAAAAACACCATCAAAGATGTTGTATATCACAAAGAGCTAATTCAAGAATGCATGAAACTTTGAACTATGGTTACCAAGCTTCAACAGCAAATGATATAATACCCCGTAAAAGCAGGATTCCCATAATGATATTTTGATGTGTTCAAATATCATATAAAGGACAGTCCGGTGCATGAAGTTTTAGCCAGCATGGGGTCCTAGGGAAAGATCAGACCATATTGGGTCTATTGTACGCAATCTTACCTTGCATTTTACAAGATGTTATTTTCGCGATTTGAACTTGTGATCTCAAGATTACATGACAACAACTTTACCGTTGTGTCAATGCTTCCCTTCAATATTCAAATATTATATAAGAAAGGAAAATTGATTTAGTATAGCAAAGAGTTAGTGGGAAGATGAACGATCCTGCGATTCTTAACCTACTATTCAAGTCATATCCTTCTTTTTTAATGCAATTATAACTTTTGCAATTCTCAAAGAATAAAGGAATTATTTGTAATCCTATCTCAATTGCATATGCTCTAATCCATATTTGATCATCTTTATAGTCTTTTTCCTCAATAATTATGCTTTGAAAAGTTGATGCAAGACACCACTGAAAATAATGTATCAATAGATCCACAAGTAACTCCACCAACATCCATCACAACATTAGTGCATTCGAACAAAGACAATCTCTTGTGGTGCTCCCACTGACCAGCTGCAATCCACTTGCAGGCTCAATTGGTGCAGTTAGTCGTGGAAACCATAGTTCAAATCAACCAGTATCATGTTCTCACCATTATCATGAAAGGTCAGCTCTTTGAAATTTGAACCACCACCTATCTTATTGCTTCCTATACGCATTAATTGACTACTCATACTCATGGAGTCGGTGCCTTAAATCAAACTTAGCAGCCATGCAACTCGTTGCAATAAACAAAGGTATTAATTAGTACCGCAAAGTTGAGTCTTGGTTGGAAAGGCATCCCCCATGGCAAGAAAAGTTTAAGCTCAAATGAAAATAGTTGATTAGTTTGTATGATGGGCAAGTCAACTAGAAGATAATTAATTATGAGACTGACGTAATAACTCGACGCCACTAGGTGAAAACCGTGTCAGTGGATCATGTTTTCTCTAAGCGCTAACTGGGAACGGAGAAGACTAACGACGTCGACAGAGACAGCAAGCTCAGCCGGAACCCTGACGGAAACCACGCGCAAGACAAGGTTTGAAGTAGTTAAACAAATAATTTTGAGTAAATGAAAACAAAAGGTGTTTTTTTTTAAAGAGGAGGAGGACTCCGTCGTTGCTCCGACGAAGTTTCCCCTAACCAAAACCAACCGAAGAAATAAATCCATAGAAGAAAAGAAAAACTCACAAGTCGGATCTCGAAAATCCTATTCTTTTACCCTTTTTTCTTTTCATATGTTCTAAAGAATCTTTCTTGCAGTCCAACAGAAACAAATCGAGATAACGGAATATCTTGTGATAATTATCTTGATCCCCTTTTTGAAAAGAAAATTTTTGAACATATCGAGGTACCTTCTAACTATGGGAATATTTGCGCCTGAAAACCAATGTAATTGCAAAGACAGGAGCAAATTAAAAGAGAGATTTTTAAGATTAATTCCATGAATCCGAGCCTGACAAAATACGTCAGAAAAAAAAAAGAAAGATTTTTTCCATTTACTTGGCCGTGGATTCAAGCGAAAGGGAAAAAAAACGAGCGGACGATGTGCAACTAACCAAGATCCGGGCAGCCAGGGAATGGGAGGGTCCGCGCTGGGAGAGTGCGTTGAGCGCCACTTCCGCGGCCGAATGCTCCGCCTGCCGCAGCGTCAAGCAGAAGCTCGGGCTCTCGAACACTTCCCCATTAAAGTTCACGGTCGCTTTGAACCTCGGCGCGTGATCCGGCCCCTCCCGTATGCACGTATAGGACGGCAGGTTGAAGCAGCTCCGTTGTGCCAGCTCCTGCAGCTGGTTCTTATACATCCTAGCCTCAGTCAGCACCACCAACGCGCTGAAACCGAGATCTCTGACTGTCGGCGGAAAAAAAAATCAAAGATCCGACTCCTGGCCGTCCAGATCCAGGCGGCAGCGCCGCGGACGTCGAATGGAAGCTCAAGGTGGCATCATGCCGGCGTTCCGCGGAATTGACGGCTCAGTCGACGAGGCTAAGCCTTCGGCTAGGGTTTCTCTCGTCGCAGTAGAGAAGACAGACCAAGATCTCCTGAGAGAGAAGAAGAAGAAGAAAAGGCTATCGATTTAGACTTTAGTAGTGTTATTTCTACAAAACACCTCATATTATATATTTTTAATTAGCAAAAATTGATGATAATATTAATTTATGAGGAATTATTTTAAATTAATCATGAAATGGACTCCTTTATGAGAGGAATGACGCTATTTATTTATTCCACTCTTTTTTAAAAATAATAATAATTATTATTTTATGAATTAAATCTTGAAGTGGGTGAGTCATAAATCAGGTAATTTGACCAGGTAAAGTGAACAAATTTCATATTGCCCCTCTTTTTCATTTCTATTCCAAAATTCACTCAAATATTACAATTCAGCCCCTCATTTAAGTGCTCTAACGCCCAGTTTAAACCCGAGTGTCTCGAAAATTGTCGAAGACGTTAAAAAGCACAAGAGATTTTTATTTTCTTTTTCTTTTTCTTTTTCACAAACCATGAAATAATTGTGCTCACTTACAACCGTTAGATTTGGCCCTACCAATCCTCACCGTAGAATATTATAATATACGTATAATTGATTATTGAATATCATGAGGGGGTAACATGACATATATCTTCCCACATGCATCATCACGTATATATAATTAGCTACAATAAATTTGAGGACCCCTCTAGAAAAGAAAAAAAATTATCAACGGCGCTATTAATTAATTAACTAATTAGTTATTAATGATAATAATTTATTCAATCAGAAAACTAAATATATATTTTGTCATGAGTGATAATTTTTTTTAATTAGGGAAAGGAGAAAGAAGAAGATAAGTAGCTGTTTCATTGAATGAGAATAATAAATCTATTTGACTTGGACGAAATAATTCGGCAATTAAACAGAAAATAGCCGCCAACTTTGACAGAAAAACACTAGTCACGCTGGACATTAACTGCAATAAAAACATTTCACACTAGGAAAAAAGAAGAAGAAAAATTCATGAACCAAACTGTTTAATCAAACAGATGCATTCAAGATTTCAGCAGACATATTTATTTGGCTGAAGAAGCTGGCCAAAACCATTAGAAATGTCAAAACATTTATTTGGCTGCCGTAAGCAAATTTGCATATAAAATGTTAGTATTGAAACCTGAGAATTAGATAATAAAAGAGACATGAGCTAGCATTGAGCAATGAGCAGAGAGAGTTTTGATGCAGATGAAGTAAAAAACATAAAATTGGAGAGACATGAGCATTTAGCAATGGGCAGAGTGGTGGAGCTTTGTTGTGTCATCAATGAGTCTTAATGGGAGTGTTGGAGTCCAATATGAAGAGGAAGGGAACTCTCAATAGAAAGCAAGAAGCAAGGTTGAACCCAACAGCAACCCCACAGAGCATCATCATGGTCCCTAGTCCCTACAACACATAAATTAAGATGAGGCTTTGTCCCATCAATTTTGAGTCAGCCATCTACTTTTTTGTTCTCATCATTAACTTCCTCTCCCCCACAATGATACAAGGGAAGCCCAAATCTGTAGGGAGGTAGTTTAGTTTATCTCCAGTCAGTCCACATGAACATTACATTAGAATGAGGGAGGCAGTTTGAGAATGCAAAACAGCATCCTTACATAACGATCCAATTGTGGTAAATAAAGGTGTGGAACAATAGAAATTTTTGAGTTTTTCAATAGACTTTTGCAAATGAGGCTGTGCCTGATACACAACTTTCCAAAGGAATCCATTCAGGTAACTGAACATCACAAAGAGGCAGTTTCAGCAAGTCATACATTAAGATTTCTAGATCAGCTTGCACTTAAATTCTGAAGAAAAAGTTGGAAATCAAGAGTAATCTAAGAAAATTTTGGTAAAAGAATAAAATAAAATAAATTGGTCAAAAGAAACATATATCAGCAAATGTAATGGGTCATTATTAGTCAAACTTGAATCCTAGCTACTATCTGGTGCATCCTAATCTGTCCACTTGCCTCACCAAATGAACACAATGGAGTTTTAGTCAACTGTACAACGAGTCCAAAGTCAGCATGAAGGAAGCTTCTCGGCGGCACTGCCACATGTTTCACCTACTCCAGAAACTTTTGAATTGATGTAACAAGCTGAACTAAGATATGTGTCTTGATGGCCACTTGAACAAATTAATATATATCTTGTTTGGACTAAAGATTAAGAAACTATGAAACATCAGGGGTTGAAAGCTTTGCTGCTGTCTTCTTCAATAAGAGTAGCATGAGGTGCTTCTGATAGTTTTTGAGCAATTTACCAAAACACACTTTTGTTTTCATCTTTTATCAATGCAAGTCCCTTACCCTTTTTTTTCTTCTTTACCACTATATGCATACATTTCAATACTTACGCTGGAGACAAAATCAGGGCTATGCTTAAATTAAACAAAGGAACCTAATGTGACAGTGTACATCTTAATCAGAGAATACTGCAAGAGCAACTTGACTACTTCCAAAAACTCATTGATGGAAACCACCTCTGGTTATAATTTAGCCCTACTGAATCAAACAACATAACTCTACAGTGTAAAACGAGAAACTTCTGTAACGAAACATGTTTAGCGCTCAAGAAGCATCACCATCTCACAGTGGGGAGTATGCGGAAACATATCCACCGCCATCACCCTGACTGGGCGGAATGGCTCTGACTTGGGCATTGTTTTAGTCCGATGCCGGGCAAGGCCAGCACTACTCATTTTTCGCCATCCTCTATTGCCTTTTGCTTTCTCTGGCTCATCGGCGGTTGGAGTGCAAAGCTCAATGGCATTAGCAACCAAACTTTCAGGATTACAAGAGATATAGCTGTTGACAGGCAAAAGTGAACATAAAAATACTTCAGTTACATTGACTATGAGCTGGGGAAAAAAAACATTTGTGAAGATAACTGCAGAAGAGATGCCATACACAAGTCGCCTTATGCGTGGATGAGTCCTTAGAGATTTGATCACCTGAAAATCCAAATGAAGATATCATCAGTTTTTTACTATCTGCGACAAGAAGTTGAATCAAGCGTCATGCTTTCAATTTATACAGAGAGCAATTTTTCAGGATAAAACAAACTGATTTTTCTTCATGCAAACTGAGGCTTTTTAGCATAGAACTGTAAGGTAGATCAAGATAATGAAAGGGTAAGAAAAATGAAGCTGCAAATATATTTATTGCTGAGCAGAGGATTTTGTACTTGTTCAGTTTGTAGAAACTGATGGGCATAAGACATTATCTGTCTACATGTAAAACTCATAATGAAAGTAGAACTACTTACAACAGGATGAAGTCCAACTCGTGGTGGATCAACAATAGCAACAACATTCTTAAATTGAGGTATATCTGCTCCATCCTTGTCTTTAGACGTGCATATATGCAGATTCAGCGTTTTGCAAACTTGATCATTCCTGGTAACATCACTATGATCTGTTGAGCAGTTTCTTTCAGAAGAGTAATTTACATCCTCATCTGGACCTTCAGATGTCACTGAATCATCCTTTATTTTTTCCTCAACAGAGCCTTCTACACCTGTTTTACATGTTATGTCATCAACATCCTCAGCTGGGATAGCGCTGAATTCTGAATTTTTAATATTACCATTTCCTGTACACGAAATCATCTCATCCTTGACTGATTTGACTAAAAGAATATCAAGAAGGATACTTGTAGCAAACCTCAATAGAAGTACTACTGTGTAATTAAGTGGTCATGCTTACCTTTATGACTGATCCCAGAGATACCATAAACAGTGCCATTATGCTCTGGAACATCAAGGTACTCCTTCAGTAAGGCCCCCATTATATCCTCTGCCTGCCAAATTCCCAAGATGGATCGATATGAATTAAAGGTTCATAAGGATCAGCTGGGTTTCATACAATTTTCTTACTGTAAGACACCAAGGTAAATTCATATTCTAGATTGATTTGAAGCACAAAACCCAAACGTGTTCAGGAGTTTCAAGAAAGAAAATAGATGCTGCAACTTCAAAACCAATTCACAAGACATCTTTTTTTAAAATCTAGTAGGGAATTTTGGTTAGACTGACATTATAGTAATATAGATGGAAAATGTGATACAGAGTCATAAAATTATTGATAGGATTTGTTGTGGTAACATAAGTAACAAAGAAAACACTGAAGCCTGACCAAGCCTTTGCATACTGAACCATGCATGATCAGATCCAAAGTGGATATCAAGTTCCAGAGGAAATCATTGGATTAAAAAAATTCTCACAAAGGCTTGGAAAAAAAAAGAAAAGAAAATCAAAGAACGAAGTTACACTTTGTCTCCAATTGTGTTATAGCATAAATAGCTCTTATTTGTAACACCAGAATGTCAAAATGATTTTATAGCATGTTAATAATGAATAAAAAAGAAGAAATGAACAAGTTGAATTAATTCAGTGCACTCGCTTATACATTGCCTTTTCCACCTTAACGTAAAGATCAAAACTTATCAGTCTATTGTAGGATATAATTATCTTGAATCCTGATAATGCATTATTCAAAAGCAAGTGAGCTAAATATACAGTGGTCTAGGATTCAGAATAGACACAAATAAAAACAATTTCAAAACTTCCATTAATCTAGAAGCAAGTAAAATGGAAATATACAAACCTTGCTGCAGACAAACCTGCAATTCTTTATGCCATTAATCATTGCATTTCTTTGTGCATCTGAAACTGCTGATGCATTCATTTCAATACCGACAACCTATGAGGATTTGATTTATATGTATAAGGCTCTCATAGTGTATTCACTTACAACAGCAGTAAAGTAGTAGAAATTTAAGAAAACAAAGATTCAACATCATCAAGCTGCATTTGTCCCAACATTTAGTATCCCTCCATTGAGCTTTATGCAAGACTATCCATTCAAGCAAACAAACACTAATATGAATAAAAGACATGCTGCAATTTTCTTTTCATGTATGCCATTCCCAAAAATTTTAAATCCAGCTGTGCATTGTATAGCCAATGAAAAAAGTTATAGTTTTATTAATTAAATATTTTAAGTATTGAATATACAAATACAAGATATGAAGATTCTTGCAAATATTATCATAATAGAACTAGATTTGTTTGTGGGTTCATAGCTTTAGTATTTTGATAAGAAAAATACCTTATAAATTTCTTTTTGAGGATAGAAAGACAGAGGTGCTTGCGTGCTATGTTCAAATCAAATCATTTTACCTCTTTAATCTTCCTGTTATCAGTGCAATTTTGCACTTGCTTGGAAGTTTATGTTTTCTCCAATGATAAACTTAAAAGTTTAAAATACAATTTAGTTTTCTAATAAAAAAAGCATCTTCAACATATACTAGATACAGACAACAAAAGGCACAAAGAACCAAAGAATTATTAGAAACACAAAACTCATGTGGATCAATAACTTCTATCAATATTCTTTAGCATAATTATACTATGTTTACCAAATCTCAAACTCATCAT
Source organism: Curcuma caesia (assembly GCA_037834155.1). NCBI lineage: Eukaryota > Viridiplantae > Streptophyta > Magnoliopsida > Zingiberales > Zingiberaceae > Curcuma > Curcuma caesia. The sequence continues at coordinate 26,697 of JBBMKF010362492.1, forward strand.
ACTTTTAGAGTACTCTCCCAATATTTTAATGTACTGGAATAAAAATTCCCAACATCTTAAGCAAAATGCAATAGTTTAGCAGCAGATACACACACATATAGTGTTAGCATGTTACCTTCACAATATTATGACTCAAAGAAATGTATAAACTCCAACATCAGAGTGAAATATCATGGAATTACCATGCCAACACGGTGGGCTAAGGTTAGTCCAATTGTTCCTGTCCCGCAGCATATGTCAAAAAGTAATGTATCTCTATTGAGATCAGCCCAATCACCAGCAAGTGAGTACAATCTCTCTGCAGCAAGAGTGTTGACCTGTATCCTAGTGAGTGATGAACCAACTTACTCAATTGGGTAATAAGAATAGTAATATAGATGAAACTGAGTCTAACTTGGAAAAAAGCTGTGGGCGATATGGAGAAGCAGAGATTGCTTATATAATCATGAATTCTTGCTTCAATTGCATGTTTATCATCTGATGGAATTGGTTCTACTTTTGGTACCATCAATGGGATCAAAGGACAATCAGCTGGAGCGGCATTTGATATCCCTTGATAATCCTGCATGGGGGTTAACAAGATTATAGAAGCATAAACATATGACAAGAAAAAACCAACAGGGCACACAGACCAAAACATGACTTCACCTAAATTTTAGCCAACAACCAGGAAAATTGGGATTGTTGACAACATACCTGGACAACTATTACTGTGAGAGGAAGTGGAGGAGAACAAGCAGCTGCTCCAAGTACAAGTGCCTGGACCATTCTCTGAAAGTCATTTTTCATTACTTCTTCATCCACATCAGTTGAACAAACCTACATAAGTTTGAATAAACAGATCTTTATCTGTCAGGGGTTAATTATGACAAGTACTTATTATGAATCACACTGAAAAATTATCAAGGTCAACACTGGCCCAAGTTCCAATATCATGAATATATTGGTCCTATCCATTTATTCTGTATAACCATTAACCATAAACAGACATATATACACATAATGGTTGTTTCATGTCAGAAAGGTACTTGTAGATAACATCAACAGAAAATGAATTATTTGAAAGTTGCTGGTTGTCATCGAATGGTTTGCAAGCTGCAAACCATCCACATTTGGGCCTTAAAAGCTGTAAATGTTGCTGCTCACATGAAACCCCAGCAAATTCTATAAATTTAGAATAATATAAAAATATAAAATGTTTTACATGTATACATGTATGCTAAAGAGATTGGCTTATAGTTTACTTGCATTTGTAATCACTTTTGAATTATCATTACAAAGATATATGACATTCACAAACAACATAGTTGCAAAACATCATTTGCCTGAAATAGCTATTTGCATGTACTATTGATTGCAAGTAACCAAATGCCCCTTAGGGCACATCAAACACAGACAAAGCCAACTTTTTCCCAAAATCTACGAAATTGTATACTTTTCTTGTAGTTCAAACCTGAATTATTAACATGACCTCTGCAATCTCCATTTCTGCAACTTTGTTAGCGGTCACCTGGCTGGATTTCCTTCCTTCCCGTACCTAAAAACACGCCCATCAATCAACATTTCTATAGTTGTTTTTCCTCCAAAAAAGATATTTCTATACTGAGGCAAGATAAAGAGAGGAAAGAACATATATCAACAAGAAAAAAATGAATTTACTGTAAACTGACGCCAAAATCCTTTATTCTCAATCCTGTTCCATATAGGCAGTGCTGATGACTGTAGAAACCCCTGAAAGGCCAAAGCGAATTCATAGGATATTCTAGAAACATTTGGGCAGTTGATAGGTTCTTCAATTGCTGTTATCCCCTCCCTGTGACCACATTATAAAAAGCAACAATCGCAGGATGGACAACGAGCTATCTATACATAAAATACTCTTGACAAACCTGAAACTTCCAACCATAAAGCCAACAGTTGGTTTGCCATGCAACGAGTAACCAACTGAAAACTCGCATTTGTTCCGATACCCATTGGTTAACGGTGATTCCAATATGCCCTCAAGTTTGCAAGGAAGACCGCCTACACATTTTGAGTGTAAGAAAGATAACTTCAAATGTGTGAAAAAAGGGATTGTTAGATTATTCAAATCTCACGAAAAAATGCACAGAATAGGTATCACTACTAAAATTATACTTGAAGTATCTCTTTAGTCTATAATATATATTGTCAATTCCATTCAAAATCCAACATTCTGATAAAATTGATTCCAAGGTTCTGTAATGACATCCTACAGCTGAAGCCAAATGGATGCATTTATTCTTGTATAAGTTCGAGATTCAAGCTAAAGTTGCTCTCGCATATTGATCTTGCCAATCACTAGAAATCTAATCCCTCGTGCACAGTATGGTTGGTTGGCTCCCCCTGAAATAGGTTTAGTTGTCCAACTCCTTGTCAAGCAACTAGAGCTTTCACTACAATGTCAGTTAGATGAAGTGAACAAATGAAAGGAGAAGTTTAAAAATTCACATTTTTGTCTTATATTTAACATATCGCTATGGTAAAGATACTCAAAAGCCAAAATTAGGGAATACCTTGAGGCTCAATTTACTAAGTTGACGAGGCAAGCCTTGAGTTTGGAAAAAATTGTTCCATAAGAACAAAGTCAAATTGATTAGGTTCATTTAGTGATCAATTTCCAGAATCCAGACCTGACTGCGAGGAAAAGATCCACCCTAATTATTCCTACACTCCGATGTGCAAAAATGTGATTTCAATGATGTCATAATGGTGCACATATGACTAGCTAGACATGCTTCTGTTTGAGCTTCAGCATTTTGAGTTGCATATTTCTCTATCATAATATTAATATGAGTAAGCAGTCATGTCAAACAGACATGTGACCAAAAAAAGCTCTTCAGAGATATGTGGTTCAGCCTCAGGGTCTCACATAGTAACACCAAACACCTGATTGAAATTTGGGAAATGCTAAGCAAGGGCAAAATGATGCTAATTAGTCTTACTTTAATATGCACTTTCCCTTTTGTGTTTCCATTCATTCTCCTGTCACTTTGTTTTTCTTCCTTACACTCTTCCAACTCTTTCTCAAAGATCTAACAACTTCCTAACATTTGAATCGATTGCTTGGATTTACAAAGC
>JBBMKF010362710.1:0-14640 GCA_037834155.1 Curcuma caesia
ATTATACTGAAAGGAAGGTGTGGAAAATTTAATTTATCTGTCTTTTTTTCTCTTAAAATCTTCAATTTCATTCCATAAAATTTCAATTAGATTTGATTCGTTTTCAAATTTTAAATTTCACTTAATTTTTCTTAACATTTCAATTATTAAACGCATAACACATATATTTTTAAATCTCACTCAAAAAAATTCTTACAAATCATTCTTTCCAATTTCATTCCAAAAACTATTTAAACCTAAGTCATCCTAAACATTTAAATTTCACCCTCACAAATTAAATTTGTTTGGATTTGGCATAAAAGTTTTATTTTATTTTTTTAATTTAAATTCTCTCAGGATACTCTCATTCCCCCACCACAAAATTTTATACCGTTTCCATATAAAAACAATTAAATCATATCATGTCATTATTTAAAACAACTTAAACCACATATAATTGAATCTATGTTACAATCAACTTGTAGTATGCTACATCAATATTTCTAGTATTCAAATTCCAATTTTTCTTTATATTCTAGATATTAATTGATCAAATATAATTTGTTTAAAAAAATCTTAGTAACTATGTGCCCAAATATAATATTAAAATACCTCCGTGCGTATGATAGGAAGATCTAAATTTGAATCTCGCTATATATATGAATATTCTAAAAATAATATTGTATTTCAAATTTATTGTAAATTAGAAAAAAAATATTTATTTTTATTTCTAAGATTAATTGAGTGAAATTTAAAGGGCAAAAGTTAGAGGACGTCCTTTTATTTTTAAATCATAAAAAAGATGTCTCATCTATCGTGTATATTTACCCTATTATTTTTCAATACTATTATCTACTGTTTAGTATGATTATCTTCCTTTCAAAATTTAATTTTTGAATCGATTAAACGCATTATAGCCGTTATGATTTTGTAACTATTATAACGTGTTTGATATACTTAATGTTAAAAAATATTCATATTGTAACAACTATGATTTTGCAAATATTATAAAGCATACGTAACATATTCAAAAATATTCATATTGTAACAACTACCATTTCAGATATGATATTCTTTTGATAAATTTCATATTGTAACAACTATAGTTCTTGTATGGATTTGATGCTTTTTTTATTTTTACTCACATTTAAATATCTAAATTTTAAAAAATATCTATAATATCAAATTCAATAGTCGTATAATGCATATTGCAATAGGGCCATCAAGCTTTTATCCTGCCATGGCAGTCAATCGACCCTAATCACTGTACAGGGAGGGAGGGAGGGAGGGAGGGAGGGAGGGAGACAAGTATTGTAATCCAGGCTTTCAACCACCCAATAAAACTAGGGAAGTGACAATTTAAACTAGCAGACGAAGAACTTCACCGGTCACTCGATACCATCGCTGGCCTGGACTGGCATCATCTCAATTGTCTTTGAACAGAGAGAATTCAAGACGTTCTGTTCTCTCTTTTGCTATTTGGAGGGAACTTGGGATGATCGATTGGCAAGGGGGAGCTCAGTCGGAGTGCATACCAGAGCTCTCCTCTGCAAGTGCCTCAGGCTCTGCTCCATGCTGATCTGAACCATCTCCGCCAGCATCTTCTTTGCCTTCTCTGTCTGCTCGTCGCCGTCGACGACCTTCGAGACGATGCTGCTCACGATGTTCTCCAGCGTGTCGGCTTCCAGTTCGCGTCTCCGGTAGGGGGACTCCCTCAGCAGCTCCAGCAGCCGTCGGGCTTTCGCCTGGCACTGTACTGACCCTTGCACTGTGAGCTCGAGGAGGCCAGGAATGGCGCCTTCCTGGAGAATTACTTTCCGGTAACGACTCCGGTCGCTCTCGCACATCGTCAAGAGGGCCCCGACCGCGTGCTCTCGGCTCGGAGGGGATCCTTCTTCGAGAACTTCCACCACGCTTAGCACGCCGCCTTCCTCGCGCGTCAAAGCAGTTCTCCCTTCGTCAAAATTCACTAGTAATTCCAGAAGGGCGCAGCAATTTTCAGCTGGCTTCGTGGACTTGTCGCAGGCCTCGAGGAAGCTGACCAGAGAAGGTATGGGATGAAGCGAGAGGATACTTCTGAGGTTGTCTTGGATGGTGGAGAGATTTTGGAGGGCTGCAATGGCATCCATCTTGGCTTGCTGGCTTCCTTCCTTGAGGACCTTGACAAGAAGGGGGATAGCTCCGGAGGCACTGATTCTTGGCTTGTTCACGCTAGAAGCCGAGAGCGTAAAAAGTGCTGCCGTAGCATACCCTTGCAAATCCAAATTTGTAGAATCCAAGAAGCTAATTAATGGTTCCAGGGCACCTGCATCCACTATAGTGATCTTGTTCCTGAAAATTCAAAAAAGAAAACAGAGCAAGTTAACAAAAGTTTCAATTCGTATCTTCTTTTACTTTACTATAAGCCCTAACCAGAAGCGAAGAGGACATTTGGGACCAAGGGTAGATCAGGGAACGAGAATCTGCTTTAACCCTAATAAGAGCGAAAGATCGCACCTTTCGTCCTTGACGGCGAGATTGAGGAGGGCGAGGATGGCGGCCTCGCAGGACTCGTAGCTCGGCGACCGCAGCATCGCCACGAGAGGGTCGACCGCAAGGGAGAGGTGGCGGCGGTTCCTGGAGGAGGTCTTGGCGAGGCGCCGGATTTCCATCGCCGCCTGAACTCTTTGCTCCTCCGCTCCGGACCCGACGCGGACGATGATGCTCTGGAGCTCCGCCGCCGATACCCTCCCGTGGAGGCCGCTGCTGCTCGAGCTCTCGGTGGAGGCCCGGTTCTCCGACGATCCCATGAGGAGAGAGAGGGAGATGAGAGCGGAAAGGGGCGAGGAGGGCAGCGATGGAGAGGAATGGAGTGGAGAGGAGCGGGGCGGAATTTATCGCGGGCGGTAACGGTGAAGATGACGGCGCCGACGCCTTTGGGTAAAAGGCCGTTAAGTTGTTCGCGTCGGCTACCTAAATTTTGACCGCGGTGGGGCCAAAGGAGGTTAGAATGGTTACTTGGTTATCCGCGAAGGGGACCACTTGGCCGGCCTGCGGAACGGTACAAATAGATAATTTCATTATTCGTATGGACCAAACAGAATTCGGCATGAGCTTTAGAAGTGGGACCTCTTATTAATCTTGCCACGTAGTGTAAAATCAATTCTTATAAAAATTTTGGGAAGTATTTAAAACGATAGAAATAAGACCAAAAAAATCTTTATAAAATTGCATGGTGAACCTTTAATTCTTCAATTTTGATTCGATAAATATGATGCAGGACATAGTTACGTGATCCTACGTGTGGATTTGAGGTCAGAATTAGATCGTAAAATTATATAATTTTAAAAAAAACTCTTAAAATTTTATGATATAGTATGATCAAATTGGTAGTATTTAATTTAGGATTTAATAAGATGATCAAATTGATAATAGATTGATGATATATAATAAATAAATATAATTTATTTATAATTTTTAAAATTTAAATAAATAAATAAATATATATATATATATATATATATATATTAATGAAATAATTTATTATGATTTAAGGAAACTGATTTAAACTATTTTATTTAAGTTAGAAATTAATTGAATTAATTAATTTATGTTTTAATTCATCACCACGGTTCCCCTCACCCACGCGGTCGTGCATCCCTATCGTGACCATGGTCAGTCGTCGCCCAATGCCTTCCCCTCTTCTCCATCATGAGTGGTAGAAGAAAAACCTCCGTCGAGCATTGGAGACTGTCTACCTAAGTCCCTATTGCGAGAAACTAGCAACGAGCAATTTCGTGCATCCCTCCTCCGTAAGGCATAGATGTACCTCCTCGTGCACACTCACGTGTCCTTTAGAATATCGCTACTTAGCGACAAGCACACTTACCGTGACTGCCTATCTTACTAATCTTGCTCTACCCCTACTACAAAAGGCGATTCCAAACGATTTAGGATCGATTGCATACTTCTAGATTAGGATTATACGATTTTACGATTCAGATCGTGATTCTACAAACTATGGTGTAGCATCAAATGAAATAGATTTTTTATGATAGCTCTTCATGCTGAGGACTATAAACGAATTAAATTGAATCAAATTTTATAGTATTTAAACTTACTTGATAATATAATCAAACAAAATCTAAAATGAAACAAATTATTAAAATGATTATTCAAACAGACTTAATTTTTTTTATAAGTTTAAGTTTATTTCAAACTTAACTTGAAATTAGTCCATTTTATATGTTATTGAACTTTCAATTCAAATTTATTTTGATTATTTATTTATTTTTATTTTAAAATTTGTGTCATTAATGGTTGAGTTTAATAACATACACTTATTTACTTATTTTTGTAAATTTATTTATTTATTTATTACGTAGATAAGAATTTTATCCATTAATATAGGTCATATACTTTAAATTTTATTCATAAATATTATTTATAATTCATAATCTTTATTTATAAATATTAATAAATTAAACACAAATTTATTCAACGATATTCATTTAATTTAATAAATTATTTAAATTTATTTAGTTAATTGATCGAACGAATATAAATTAACTATTACCTAATCGAATACCAAATTTATTTCATCTACAGCCATATTCTCACATTTTTACTGCTTCAATCTTGATCGGCTATAAACACGTGCGCCTAGAGACAGTGTTACATTCGCAAATCCTTTAAGAGAGAAATGCCAACTAAACCTAAAATCATGCTGCTAATTTTCTCTGAGCTTGACTTACGTGCTTCATTCAAGACAATTGTGGAGCAATTACAAAATTTTTAGGCACCACAGGTCAGAGTTATGGAAGTCGTAGAAATGAAACAAAAGTCAAGGAAAACTCCAACTTGGCTAAGAGGATGTGACTGAATTGTGAAGACCATGGCTCAGTTGTTGTTGGCTGTTGGTATTTGTCACACCCAACTTTGACATGAATATTGTCAGGGTGCATGGGAATTCGTTGGTTGAGTATGCTAAAGTTTAATAGTGTTTTTCATAATCATCTTTGATCTTTCATGGCGGCTTTTGCAAAACCAGCCACCAGTTTACAGTGTTCGATCCCCAAAACCGAAGAGTAAAAAGCAGAGAGACTTTGACCAGTGATGCAGCATTACCAAACAACACCCATCACTTCAATACAGTCTGAAAGGAAAAAGGATAAACATCAGATAAACAATTCTTCACTATGGATATGGTGCATCAGTTTCACAATCAATAGCCTGAAATGTTAAAGGGGACAGTGATCGGCAAGTGTTGGGATACTAACACGCCATCTTAGCTCGGAGTTGGATCGACCACTGGCACTGCTTGCCTGCAAAAAAGGGCAATTAATGGAGCATTAGTCTCGATCAAATGGGCAGGTGTCCTCGGACACTCGACTAGTTGGTTGCCTCCTCACCAAACTTTTAATGCTGAGAACAAGCAAATTAGATATCCTCATCAGCTGCAGCTTCGTAATTTAATTCTAGGCCTTCAACTACTCTAGCGAAGACAGCAACCCATAACAAATCTAAAGCTTCATTTAATTGCGTCTGCATGATTAAGCACGGAGACTTGTCAAAATATCTGTGCTACGTGCAACTTTCACGTAGACTTTTCCACGGCAGAGCTCAATAATCAACTGAAAGTTTAAGATTTTAAAGCTTCCTGCTTGCTGCGACAGCACTGCCCGACAGACTTTGTGTCCTTTAATTTACCTCCACCACCAAGCTAAAAGTATTGAACGCGAGCTCTGATTTGTCGATCACAGGGAGCAGACGGCTCCACAGCCGATCGAGCAAATCAAACGTGGACGTGGAAAGAAAGCACTAGCGCAATTAATAGACAAAATCGGTACGATTGCTGGGATTTAGAATTGATCAGGGAGTCTTAGAGAGAGCGGCACCTGTTGATTAAAGAGTTATTGCTGGTTGAGACAATCCGTCGAACACCTATTACATTGGAGGTAGCTTTCCCGTCACAGGGGCAATTTGGCGAACACCTACCGCGTGCGCTGTCGCTGTTTGAGCTGCGAGCGGCCACCAGAATGCCAACGCGCAGCTCAAGCGGCACTGCTCTCGCCGAAAGGCACGCGGCAGCGAGTGGAATAGGACTCCCAAAGCTCCCTCCCTTCCAAGTTGCTATTAAATTTTCAAATAAATATTCTAAAATTTATATTTATTAAAATTTTATGTGTATAAATAATAAATAACATGCCACCGTTTCACTGGATTTCCAAAGGCCCGTTGAGCCCAACTCACTGAAGATAACGGGCCCACAAATTTAAAGATCCGTTACAAATTAAACAAAATGGGCCCCCAAATTGTATCCGTTACAAGTCCGACAAAGATCAGTTACGTCGCGTGTGCCCTAATCGCGTGACAGTTAAAGAAAATTCGAAGTATTAAAAGAATTAACTAAAATATGAGAATAGAAAGGATAAATTTAAAATAAGAAAATATTAATATCTATTTGTTCAAATATTAATTTAGTTTTTAATTAAAAAAATACTAAACTATTAAGAGACATTTGAGTATCTATCATTTATTTCCGTCTTTGTAATTTAAAATCCAATTATAGAAATTTTATTAAACAAATTAGGATAGATTTCCTCCGAGTCCCCAGAAACAACGCCATTGGGTAACTGGGTTCTTTCAAAATTATCAGCGCGAGAAAGGTGGGTATACTTAGGGGTGAATATTCGGTTAAAATCGAACCGAATTGAATCGAATAAATCGAAAATCGAATAAATTGATTTTTTTTGAACCAACCGAACCGACCGAATTTCTCAATAAAAACGAACAAATCGAACCGATATTTTATCGGTTAATTCAGTTTTCGACCGAATTAACCGAAATTTTTAAATATTATAAAAATTTTATTAATAAATTAGAGATTTATATATTTATTTACTTAAAATTTATAAATTATTTTTTAATTTAATTAATTCGGTTAATTCGATTTAATCGAATAAGAAAATTTAAAATCAAAACCGACCCAAATTAACATAGTTTAAAAAAAAATAACTGAACTTCCGAAATAATCGAACCAAATTAAAAAATTCAGTTTAGTTTAATCGATTTATTCAGTTTAATTAAATTTTTGTTCACGTTAAATTGAATCAGTAGGTGCAGCAACCCGTTAAATTGGTGACTACGGATCGAGCCAATGGTTTACGTCGAGTTGTATTAACTCGAGTTGGGTTCGAGCAGCGGCCGCGAAGCTTCCTGTTCTTGACAAAAGATCTCGGGATCGTCCTCCCCAATTCGCTAGGGCTTTCTCGTAGAGCCTCCTCTCCTTCGATTCGATACTGGGAAGACGAGATCGGAATCGCCGGATATTCTTATCGGCGAGGCTGAGCAAGGGTGCAAGAGGCAGCGCGATCGCGGCAAGTTTTTCTCTCGGAGGATCTGCCCTATTTTCTTCGATTGTCTGGGATTTGGTTCGGATTGTTTATCTCGTTTATAAGAGATAGAGCGGAGCGAAGAGAGGGTGTTCGGAATGTCTGTTGGTGGTTATTTACTTTTGGGTGCATTGTCGTGCTTAGGCTATGAGATCTATATGTAAAATCAAGCCTCCCGTTTGAACTGGATGGATTATTTTCTTCTTTGTATTTGTAACTAGTCATTTCATGGTGTTACAGTTTTTTTTTCGCTCCTTTCTTCCTCTTCGTATCCTTCATCAGTAGATGCTCATTGTCTGAAATTTAGGATATAAAGATATTTTTAAAAAAATCAGTTTTTTCCTCTTGTAATTGAATCCAGAGGTGTAGGATTTTGATTTGGTTTAGTAATTCTATTGACCAGCCTGGGTACATATCAGAAATATAAAAAATCAGATCTTTTTGGCAAGGGTTATTTATTACCCATGGAGAGCTCTGGAGTTGCTAAACGGACTAACGGTTTCCTTGGGGTCACCGAGCCAATCTCATGGAGTGGGCCAACGGAGTATGATATCAACAAGACCCAGGAACTGGAGAAGGTTCGACCCTGTAAACAGGATGATTTCCCTTAACCTTGTTGTCAATGAATGCGTTGTTGTAATAATTATTATATTTGTATCAGTATCTTGAGGATGCTGGGTTGTATGAAAGCCAGGAAGAAGCTGTCTCCAGAGAAGAGGTTCTGGGAAGATTGGATCAGGTTGGCGATCTGTTACTGATGTCTTTGTTACGCATTTTATGCCTTTTGCGGGTAATGATGTATGCGGTTTTACAACAGACTGTAAAGCTCTGGATAAAGAAAGTTAGCAGGGCCAAGGGATTCAATGAGCAGTTTGTCCAAGAGGCAAATGCGAAGATATTTACTTTTGGGTCTTACCGACTTGGGGTATTCTCATCTTTACTTTGTCCACAATGATAGACATATTGGAGGCATGAATAGGAAATTACATCCAAGTGTTGAACTAATCTGAATACTTACATGACAAATTGTTAACTTTATAAATGCTTTGTGACCTTGACAATATAATAAGATGCATGCTTTTCTCACTCTCTTGGTTGTTTCTACTGTTACAACTTTGGTTCTTTCTCAAACCCATAAAACATACCATAATACACAGCTCAATGACTAGTAATGATAATGAAACTGATCCTAGGTAGTTGAAACTTATTTCTGTTATTTCATTTTTTGAGTTTGCTTGAGACATCATTATCAACAAGATTTTCTCTGTATGAAGGCATTGTAACTGTCAACCTCCATAATGCCCAATTTTCTGGTCACAAACTTTGTTAGGTGGAGTGCCATGTGCAATGTGCTATGTTTATTGCCTATTCTTATTAAAAGTGTGATGCATATTGACACACAAAGAGGCTAGCAACTGATTCTTTAGGTTTGTAGTTTTTATTGATCAAATTATACTCCAGTTAGGACTGCAAATTTGTATTTCCCTAAAAAATTGCTATTTTATGGCACTTTTGGTCACTTACTAATCATTAATGCTGAATTTTCATCAGATTATAACTCCACTCTAGCTACAAAACATATTGAGAATCATTTTATCTAGTAGGATATGAGGAATTATTATGACAGATTCATATGTTTTGTGAGTTTTTTTATTTGGTATTGATTGATAATGAGTGGTTAAGGGTCAAAATGTACTTGTACAGTCTGTTTCTCAGAATTTATTTGAACATCTGAAATTTTCTGACTTTGTGCCAATTCTATGATGTTTGGTGTTATATATACTCTCTTTTTTCTTAATCTTAGGTGCACGGGCCTGGTGCTGATATAGACACTTTGTGTGTGGGTCCAAGGCATGCTACTAGAGAAGTAAGATTGATATAGACATTGTTCTTTTTTTCCACTTTATTTGACTTAAGCATTTAACATGCAATATACTGGAGGAATAATATTCAGGTAGCCATCCTCAAGCACAACTGTGATGATGATGATTTGAAATAAGCACTTATATCTACAATCTATTTTTGAATGTTTTTACAGGAAGATTTCTTCAAAGAACTGCATAATATGTTGTTTGAGATGCCAGAAGTGACAGAACTGCACCCTGTCCCAGATGCTCATGTCCCTGTAATGAAGTTCAAGCTTAATGGAGTTTCCATAGATCTTCTATATGCTAAGCTAACACTTTGGGTCATACCTGAAGTATGTTCTCTTTTTTCCCCTCTCTCTTTACTGGTAAAGTTGGTTCAGTTTGTAGTTTTAAATGTTTTGAACTTAAATATGTTAAATCACCAGTGTGAAGAAGGTTCACTTTTTGGGCATTAAAACATTTCCTTTGTTGGTTGAGAAAGTTATTCTTCATGCCTTCTTGGCCATGATAAATTCATGTTAAGTTTTTAGTGGGCTATAATTGGGAATTCAGTTTGGTATTAAAGAGTGTACATATTTACTAGTAAAATAAAACTATTTTGTATGTTGCATTTCATCATCTGTGATCCTATTGTGGCACTTATGCTGATTGAATGCTTATTGTCGTATTTCCTTTTTTCCAGAATGACTAAACTTAAATCGATGTGCTTTTGTAACACTGCAATGCATTCGATTGGTTTATTGTCTCTCATTTCTATGCTTGTCAGGACCTAGATATCTCACAGGACTCCATATTACAAAATGCTGATGAGCAGACTGTTCGCAGTTTGAATGGGTGTAGAGTCACAGATCAAATTTTACGCTTGGTGCCAAATATTCAGGTGTCTTTTTACCACAGTCCCTTGTATTTTGATATCATGAAACCTGCAAGGAGAATGTGCAATGGCACAATGTGCAATGTTCTTTTGTTCCCTCACACCCTATGTTGCACTTCTATTCAATTTAGTGAACTTTGAACAATTTAATAGTTTAATTTTGTTTGCTCCAGAGCTTTCGGACAACTTTGCGCTGCATGAAGTTTTGGGCAAAGCGACGTGGAGTATATTCGAATGTATGGTTTTCATATTTTACATAGATTTCTTTCCTTTGTCACATGAAGAGTTTTTCCTCATTGCTTTTCCTTCATTTTTATCAGGTTGCAGGGTTCCTTGGTGGTATAAATTGGGCATTACTTGTTGCTCGAATATGCCAATTATACCCAAATGCACTGCCAAGCATGCTAGTATCGCGCTTTTTCCGTGTCTACACCCAATGGCGGTGGCCAAACCCTGTGATGCTTTGTGAGATTCAAGAGGGTACTTTTGGACTTCCTATCTGGGATCCCAGACGAAATTTCAGAGATAGACATCACCAAATGCCCATAATAACACCTGCATATCCTTGTATGAATTCTAGCTACAATGTATCATCAAGCACATTGCGGGTCATGTTGGAAGAATTTCAGCGTGGAAATCAGATGTGTGAGGTACATTATGTGATATCATTTTCTGTACTGTTCCCAATATGATAATCATCTCTAGCATTTAAATTTGCATTATGTTGTTTACAAGTGTAAGTTTGAATTTCAAAAATACATTTTCTATTATAGCATATTGATAGTCTATTATGGCATATTGATGCATCATTCATGAGCTTTTATACTTATGTTAGCCTTTTCTTTTTAGTAGCATAATATCACTAAGAGCAGTGTGGTAGTTTCCAAAAAGGGTTCAGAATAATATATCTAATTCCTCACAGAGGGAAATTTAGTTACAAAGTGTGATGCTCTATAAGAAATTTTAAGCATAGATAGATTCAACAAAAACAACTAATGCCAGTCCCAAACCCAGATGAAAAGGTGAGGCATGTATTAGGCTCAAGCAACCCATGTTTAATTGCCTAAACATATCGACACTATCAACATGGTAATCCTGTTAAATAGTGTTAGAGTTAGGGTCGTGGGTTCGAGTCTCAAAAACAGTCTTTTGCAAAGTAGGATAAGATACAATAGATTCTTTCCGAGGACCCTTCATTAGCGGGAGTTTCGTGCACTGGGCTTAGTGTTAAAGTTATTGTGAGTGAGACAAATGAATTGTCTATAGTTATAGGTCTACATCAAGTTGTTACTTCAAATGACCATCTTTTTATGATAGTAGTAGATGAGCTAACCAATCAAATCCAAGGTAAACCTCAGTGTACGCTATTTACAAATTATATTATATTAATTGATGAGAGTAATTGGAATAAATTCAAAGCATAAATTGTGGTGAAAAACTTTAGTAAATATAAAATGTTTTATGATAAGTAGAACTAAAACTGAATATGTTAAATGTAGTTTAATGGTAAGATAATCTATAAACCGGGCTGCCTTTTTTTTATTCAACAAAGAAATGAATTTTAATTGAGATATATAAAGGACGATTGGTCAAAAATGGAGTCTCTTGGAGTGTTGTCTCATTGTCATGTATCTTTTTGTCTAAATGGAAGATTTTATAAGGCTGTAGTACCACATGCTATATTTTATGAATTAGAATGTTGCACTGGTAGAAAGTAGCTTGCACAGAAAGATAATGTAGTAGATATGAGAATACTATGATGGATTTGTGGAGTTACTAGAAATGATAAAGTAAAATAAAAACACTAATGTTTATGAATAATTTAGCTGCAAAACTAGATGATTAAATGGGAGAAAATATTTAAAATGGTGTTAGACTTGTTTAAATGTGAATAGTAAATTTTATATTTAAATGAATAGAATGGATTAGACTGAAGTGAAAGGTGTTAGGATGTGAGGGACACCAAAGTAAATATCATCAATGTAATTTTTAAAAAATTATTTTTATTTATATAATGAATAATAATTTAATTGATTTAAATATTTCTAGTGAAATACCTTTGTATAAACTAATGTTGGCGTAAAGTTCATATACTTGACGTCAAATAGTTAGAACAAATAAGATTTGATGATGAACTATTTCAGAAATTTTTTAGCTTATCAGCAATCCTTATCCAATGTTCTATTGTAAATATTTGGTTATATCCATGTCATAACCAATCTTCTTCACCAATTTTCTCTCTTCAAAGTGCCTTACGGTGGACAATGTGTCAGGCAATGGAGGCTAGCAAAGTTGACTGGGATAGTCTATTTGAGCCTTATCCTTTTTTTGAAGCCTACAAGAATTATCTCGAGATTGACATAACTGCTGAAAATGAATCTGACCTTAGGAACTGGAAAGGTTGGGTACAATCACGTCTTCGCACACTGACCCTAAAGGTAAAGTGCTAAAGTGAACTTTATTTAGTTGGTTGTCAAATTATTTTTGACAACTTGGAACTTATTTTGCAGATCGAAAGACATACTTTTGGCATGCTTCAGTGTCACCCTTGTCCACTTGATTTTTCAGACAAGTCTAGATCATTTCATTGTTGTTACTTCATGGGCCTTCAGAGAAAACAAGGAGTACCAGTACAAGAAGGTGAGCAATTTGACATAAGGGCAACTGTGGAAGAGTTTAAGCATTCTGTAGGCTTGTATACCTTGTGGAAACCTGGAATGGAGATTCGAGTTACCCACATAAAACGAAGAAATGTTCCATCATTTGTTTTCCCTGGTGGTGTGCGGCCTTCTCGTCCTTCTAAAGTAGTTGCGGGTTTGGAGGGTCATGACATTTCTAGAGGCAGGGCTTCAAATAGAGTTCAGGCTGGAAAGGCTGCTGAGGCTATGGCTAATGTGGTTGACAAATGTACTGATACAAAACAGCTGGCTGAAATTACGTCTACTGGTTCCATTGAATCAAAATCAAAAAAGAGAAATGTCTTAGATGATACAACAGAGGAGAATGATACTAAAATAAACCAAGTGGCTGATTCTTCTTTGAAACCGACTGAAATGGAATTTCCATACTCTTGTAACGGGGTCACCTATGTGCCTGACGATTCAAGGAAGAGAAGATGCATGGAAGGCGGTACCTATAGCAATCCTATTGATATGAAGCTTCAGACAGCTAAACCACTAACAAAGCCTGAAACTTCAGCTGATGCTGCATTTGGCATCTCTACACAATCTTTGTGCTCGAAAGAGGCAGAGGCATGGGCAATTAACAAACTAACAAGTGTGCAGCCTGGCAACCTTGCAGCTCTATCTGAGGGGCTGGATGAGCTTGAATATTTTGAATCACAGTGCTCAGAGCAACCTTCTTACGCTGGTCAAACTGTGACTCAAGCAGGAATATACAGCGGCAGTAACGCACAGGATGGAAGCACCATAGAACCTTCTGCACCATCCTCGGCAAAGGAACTTTCTGCTCCTGCTGCTGGTTGCTCTGCGGAACAATGTCATTCTGGTAAGACAGTGACCCAAGATGGAATGTCCTGCGGAAATAACACACAGAATGGAAGTACTGAAGAACTGTCTGCTCCATCTTTGGCGTGGGCTCCTATGACGACCACCAATACCCAACGCAAGCCCTTAAGGTATTTGCCTTGCCAATCATTTGCCAATCCGCACCATTATAATTAGAAGCCCGTCAATTAGCCTCGTCTGTGGTTGCTTGTATTATATAATGTGAAGCTTTTTATTTGTACCTTCTTGCAGATTGAGATTATCTACTGTGGATAGATCTAATGGAGAAACATCGTGATTTTACTCCAAAGGCTGTCTAAGATCCATTTCCGCAAACAAGCTCCATGCTGCTTCCGACTAAAGATGGGTAGGAGATGAAGATACTGCTGTCAACATGATGTCTGATAAAAGTTGATTCTTTGTTCTGATGCTATGTGGTTGAGCCTTAATTGGTTGCCATAACTTGTAAACTTTTATCAATGTGCAATTTTAAGTTTAAATCTTACACATTTCTGTTCACTTATTTGCTTAATGCTCAGCTACCCTTCAACTTCAAGTTCAAATATATGATAGTTTGTGTTCATCTGTTATGCAACATATTGAATGGCATTTCATGAAAACGTTTTTCATGCTCTGACCTTGAATCATTCAGATCAAACAATCCGGACAGTGTTGTTGTTGGCGTGTAATGTTAAAAAGGGAGAAGATATCTGCCAGACCCTCTTTTGTTATTGTTAATTGCGTGAGCATTTTTCTTGATGGCACAATTCAATTCTCCCAAGGTCAAATTGCTATCTCCATCTTGGATTTTATGATTTCTTACACTCAATTGATTATAGAAAAAAGAGTCTACGTCCCAATATTAGTATTAATTTTAATGGAATCATTAGTTCCTTGATATTCTTCATGGCTCTTCCATTGAGTTTATCAACGATAGAAGCTTATCGTACAAATAAAGGAAGTTTGTTAGATTTGACTATAAAAAATCTTAGTGCAACCATAAATTTGTTGTTGTATGATCTTATAATCATGAATTTCAG
>JBBMKF010362819.1:0-14640 GCA_037834155.1 Curcuma caesia
CAGCAGCTGGCGGCAGCGCGGAAGCCGCCGCCCAGGCGGAGCTCCAACAAGGACCGGCACACCAAGGTGGAGGGCCGGGGGCGCAGGATCCGCATGCCCGCCCTCTGCGCCGCCCGCGTCTTCCAGCTCACCCGTGAGCTCGGACACAGGACCGACGGCGAGACCATCGAGTGGCTGCTCCAGCAGGCCGAGCCCGCCGTTATCGCCGCCACTGGAACCGGCACCATCCCCGCCAACTTCACCTCTCTCAACATCTCCCTCCGCAGTTCCGGCGCATCCATCTCCGCCCCGTCCCACCTCCGCGCCGCTAACTACTTCAACTCACTAGCGGCGGCGGCCGCCCTCCCGGCCCCTTCCCTCCGTATCCATAACGACTGGACGGAACATGGCGGCGGCAGTTCCTCCTTCCCCTCCGAAAGACCCTCCTCTTCCTCCTCCGTGCTGCTGAACTTCAATTCCTGTAGCATTGGCCTCGTCGACGCCTCGCCGGAGGCCGATATCGGAAGCTTGAGGAAACGCCGGTGGGAGGCCGATCAGATCCAATACCAACAGCAACAGCAGCAATCAATTGCAGGTTACAGCCAACAAATCCCAAACCCATCTGGAACAGTTTGGATGGTCTCAAACCGTAACACCCAACAAGATCATATCAACCAGGCGCCGCCGCAACAGCAGCAGTCCATCTGGGCGTTCCCTCAAATGGGCGGCGGCAGCTCCATGTTCAGAGGATCCACCGCCCTCCACTTCCTCAATTTCCCTCCCGCCGGCGCTTCCATGGCCCTTTTCCCAAACCAACAACTAGGCATCGGATCCACCTCAGCTGGAGGCGGCGGCCTCAACGTCTACCGCTCGCCCTCTACAGCATCCGAGGCGATGGCCCCGTCGTCCACGTCCGGCCACTACCAGGAAAGCGACCGCCATGACACCGTGAGCGATTCCTGATTAATTAATGCATCGGTGTCATCCTAACCTTGTATGCAATATCCATTAATTGTTTTGATCATTTCCCCTTCTCTTTCTGATTCTTGAATATCATCTCATTAATTCGGTTCTTTTCTTTCCTGTAAAAACGAATTAAGAAAATTTTGATGGCTTTGTATGCTGGATAGAGTTCTCGTTCTCTGTTTGTTAATTTGGTCCATTTGAGTGAGAGAGAGAGAGAGCAGCTCTGAGTTGAACAGTAGTGACAGCATGGAGAAATCAACATATGAGAGATTGCTGTTCATTGGAGGATACGGTGCATGAGATCATGAGCTCAACAGCATGTCAACCACAACATCCAACTCAGAGACTGACGCCCTCAATCATTGCGGGAATCAATTGATACAATGCTACTGTTACACTTGTGCATAGCTATTTTAATGAAGTCCATGTATGGTCACACACAAACGACCACAATATGCAGCTCTCGGATTCAAACTCACCTTATTTGTATATATATCGTCCTTTACAATTGTCCTAGTGTGTGTCAGTGCACGACAAAATACCAAATCACATAATTCCATACATGAAATGGTGCAAGAATTTTTTGTTGGTTGTTATCCTTCATTAGTATAGTTGTCAGTTATTGCATTGTATAGCTGCGACGCTGAGATTGAGACACATCCAGACCACAATCCAGCAAGTCGCAACACTAATGGCAACGAGCAGTCACTCGATCTACCATGCACCATTGCCATCTTTTTCAAACTAATCATGCTAGTAATGGAGCTAGGGATACGTATCCATGGAGAATACAGTTATATTCTCTCTTTGCATACGTTAAATTATGATGTCTGACACAGTTGCAGCTGCTTTCGGTTGAAGGCGATGTTCTTAATGACTATCTCACTGCAGGGATCGGAAAAGCTCCGTTCCAGGCTTTCATCATCTGGCGCTTTACATTCTCCTATCATCTCTGTCTGCTCACCACATGCATTATTTGCCTTTAATGCCATCATCATCAACAACAAATCCAACATGCAAAAGATCACAGTTCGCTCTTGAGATATAACTGAGTTAGTTATGATACAGTAGAGTTGTAAAAGAGGACAAGGGTTCGTCAGACAATACCCTCTTACGTGGTGACCAACTGTAATTTCTTGATTTACCTTCTTACAAATGATCGTGGGGTCGATTGTGTGGGACCGCGATTTACCTCCTCATAAATAATCGTGGGACCAATCGTGTAGAAGCAGATTCCACATTTTTTGCAGAAAAAATGACAGTTTAAATTAATTATGTTAGAGACGAATATATTAGTTTAATTTAAAGCTAGGTCACATCTAAACATCTAAACTGTGCTTTGAATTATATATATATATATATATATATATATTAATCTTATTTAAGATTTTTTTTTTCAGTGTGCAAAATCTCAAAGATTTTTTTTCTAATAAGATTCCCAGGACATATTAATGTCTTTGAACCTTAAAAGAGTACCCTATTTGCTTGTTTTATTTAAAAATTTAATGAGAACTAAATATTTCTTGTAAGAAATAGTTAGTTCGTTTCATTTAAAATTAATATCTGCTTTATTTAAAAAAAAAATTAAACTCTAATAGTGAAAGAGAATTGCTGTGTAGAGAAATTATTCTCGGTCGTATACGATTTTATTTTATTTTTTTATTTTGATAATCCGGTCGTATTTTAAGCTTTTGTTTATTAATATCTAGTTTACTTTCTTTAATTTAATCGTCTTATTTTGGACACTTGCGCAGTGTTTATGTTTTATTCCTTATTAATAATATTAATAAAATGGCAGGGGTGGCTCGCCACGAATTTAGTAGGAGAATCTTCCACGGCCCCGTGTGGCATCCCCAATCCTTTATCCTCGTACGACCCAGTCACTGCACCGACGTCGTCTCCGGTGGGCCCTATTGCGATTCCCTGAGCAGATTGACGTGGGTAAATGACGTTGGTGCGCCTACATCGACTCTTATTTAATGTGCATTGATCTCAGCTTTAACGGGGTTTAGCTGCCGACGTGTTCTTAATTACCGAAGGAGGGGAAGAGATTTGCAGAGGCGCACGTTAGCAAATCGCAGGGGAAGCCCCAGCATTTGAATTCGTCGTCGCCTCTCTCTCTCCGCTTCCCTTCTTTCTTTCCCCTTTTTGTCCTTCTTCTCCGTCGGCAGGCGGAGCTCTCGGTCGGAGCTTGATTCCCTTGCGTGCGGCCGTGCAGGCGTAGATCCTGGAACACCTTGCGATTCCACCCTGCGGAAGTCCCCCGTATGTTTCGCCTATCAATTGCTCTTGTTCCTCACAGCCGGGTGGCCCCGGATTCAGGCACTGTCGTCGTAGATTAGGGCATCACTCAGATGAGATCCTCCCGTCGTCTTGGAATTGAGGTCTCGTTCATCTCGCGCTGTTTCGGGGAGTTTTGGAGTTCATTTTAGGAAATACCCGCTTTTTAGGGTTTCCGTCAAGATCTCTGAGCTGTTTCCGCTGTGGTCTCTGTCACTAACGTCGTTCAGGTTGTGGGAACTAGAAATTCCTCTCGGGATCGCGCAGCACTTTGTTTTTCTTTGCATTTTGGGGCGGAAGAGTCCGGCATTGCAATACATTGGAATTGGGAGACCTTAGCTGGAGCTTACACAATAGTTCATCCTGCAACTGATTTGGTCCGAAGTGGAGTGTATGCTTGGATTGATGGGCGTGTCATGCTTCTTGGTTATTGCTCACGACGGGGATAGTCAATTATAATGTGGAGTTTTTCTCCATAAACGAACGAACTTGTAATTCCGTTTATGGGGCTGTGGAAGATCCTATGCAGAAGCCATTTATCTTCTTTCCACTGTGCAGCCAAGGCTCGTTCATTGTGCATATGTTGTTTAAGGCTGGTAGCGTTAGGTGAATGGCAGATCCTCTAAGAAATGGTCGGGTTGAGAGGGATGTTGAGCAGGTAGCATTCTAGCAGTTTCATTTTTCTCTCTCTCTTTCTCTTTCCATCTGAACTGTGATTATTTATTTTTCCCATTGGCTTCTAAAAATATCTGAGGTATTCCAATCTACTGTGTCAGAATACCCGACGCAAATATAAACGAGGAGAATAATACCAGCAGTCTTTTCAGGTGTCGATTTCTGCATAATGTTAGTTTTAAAGAATGTGGGTCTAGTCCTCGAGAACCTAAGAGATGTATTCGGCATTAGTTTATGATTTAGGAACTTGAGATCTTTTAGGCCTAGGATCTATCATGATTGTATAAGCTCCTAAGGTTTGAATTGATTTGCGAACCATTGTCCTTCAATAGCTAACTGTATAATAACCCAATGAGGAACTCATCTTGGCGAGCCTTGTTAATCAACAGACTGGATTTACCTCTTTAGAGTTTAACTAACTAAGCAGGATAAAGCTCCGTGTAAGCAACAGAAGGGAGATTTTTGGATTTCTTACAAGATTTGCTTAGCCACATTATGATATGCTTTTCATATTTCAGTTGCTCTTTTAGTTAGTCATTAAGGTTATCCTTTAAATATTTTTGAAGGTCTCATGACTTGTCCAGTACAAGTTGCAGGGTATTTTACTAGTGTAGCTAATGATGCTTATAATGCTTATTTTTTTGGTGACACGTCGTTTCTTCTCTACCATTGTGTTAGTCGGAATCTCCCATTAGTTTCTCTCCTCATATGGGAAAAGATTGTCAATAACACACCTACCAATTGACCACCCTCAATATTGTACTATGAATTGGCATAACACTCAGTCAGGATATATAACAAAACTTCTGTTTCATTTGAAGAAAATTGTATATGCATTTGTACAACTCTGACAATTTCCATTTCATCTCTACTGACACTATATCTTTCTTGGTTTAAAGGTTCTCTTGATCATTGATCAATCTGATAGTTCTTGCTGGGATCTTCAATATTAGTAACTCCAAAGTTAGTATTGTTGTTCTAGTTGTGTCACACTCGCAAGTAATAATTAGATGAAAATTTATATTAGTTTTCTTACCTTCAATGTCAAGGAGAAGAAAGGGTTCCAAGACAACATATGTAAATGCATTCATATGTAGATACATACAACATATATAGAGAGACTACCAGTCTTAAGAAAGTTCATAATTCCTAAATTTAACTCCTCTCCTAACAGATCTCTGTAGAAATAAACAGAACTAGCAAAGGATTATCAACACAAGGATTTCTTTTGCAATTTTTGTTGATATTGAAGCAGTGAGTTTAGTATATTTCCTTGATAAAAACCCTAGTTTAAGGTATTCCCTAGTATTTGTGAGTCTTCCTTATTTTGTTTGGTGCAACCTCTGTTATTACAAGCATTTTCATGGTAAGTTGACTTTAAGTGATAGAACTGTAAGCATAAGAATAAAGGATTGAAGAAAAAAATTGAAGGCGGAGGCAAACAAAAATCTGCAGGTTGTTTACCTGGGCGGCAAGGAGAAGAAAGATGATGTGAATCTGTAATAAAAAAAATACACTGTTCACGTACTGGTTGTTTTGTTGAATGAGTGTCAATTCACAATCAGTTACTAGTTACAGTGTGTTCTTTCCTATTACACCTCTATGCTCTCCTTCCTTCTTTTCCCTTGGATGTAGATAACCTAATTATGCTTTATCTCCCCTGTCTAATATCCTATCTGACTAATATTTGGAGAAAAATGTTTTGTTAATTGAATAGTCATGACTTTTAATAGGTTTATGCTAGCGACCTAGGTTCTAAACAATCAAAACATGTGAGTATGTTCTATCTGCATAGACCTGCTAGATATACTACGTACCAGCAAAATGGCTGGGCATATGGTAGGTCAAAGAGCAAAGAGAAAAAAATCTAAACACACAGAGTTACCATCAGTCCTAAAAAAGTTGCATATTTCCTAAATTTGGCTCCTCGCCTAACAGATCTCTTGGTAAACAAAAATAACTAACAAATAGATCATCGATATATGTACTTAGTTTTTGACTTTCAGTAATATTGAGCAGTGACACTCAGAGTATTTTATCTTGCTATAGTCTAAGTTGAAGACATTTCGACCATTTGAATATTTTGTTCCTGGTGATGTCTGTTTGAATCTTATAGTTATTTAGTACTTTTTTTAATTGTAAGGATAGAAATAGAGAAAAATAAAGAATAGGGAATATCAAATATGAACAACAGTGAAAATATGAAATCATGGGAAATCACAAGTAGGTAAACTGTAGGTACTTTACCATTCAATTCTAATTGTTACAGCTAGGCATCTTAAGCAGAAAATATTAAAGCTTACAAAAGTGCATGTCAGTTCAATTAATAATTTAGGTAACTCATGCAGAAACATACTGATGGCATCATATAACAAAGCACAAGTTAATATGATTTTTCACAAATTAAATTTCTGGGTGCTACCTTCTAAACATTGATCTCATGCTCAACTTTTGTTTTTCGCAACCCCTATTTCTTTTTTTTTTTTCATTTCCTTTATGTGCGAGGCACAAGCACAGTTGCATATGATAGGACCCCCTTCAGAGTCCCAGTACTATATTATTGATGCTAATTCTTTAGAATGCCCAGGCAATCACAGCCTTGAAGAAAGGAGCATATCTATTGAAGTATGGTCGAAGAGGGAAGCCAAAATTCTGTCCTTTTCAGCTTTCTACTGTAAGTTGTTTCATTATGTTTCATGGATGGTGTATCATTTTTTGCTTTTCAATATTCCTTACTACTTGGTCCTTTTATGGGGTCACGAACTGTACAATTTTAACGAGTAATCATGAAGCTATTTCTGTCTATACATCAGATTGTCTATATTCTGGTGTAATAGGTTTTTGTGATTATTTTGTCTTGTTCATTTTTCAGGATGAAGCTACACTTATTTGGTATTCTGGAAGAGACGAGAAGCAACTTAAACTTAGTCAAGTTTCAAAAATCATACCAGGGCAACGTACTGTAAGTCTATATCTTCATATGGGTTTATTCAATTTGTATGACTATCACCTCTTTCCTATATCACACATCAAGAGCTTGCATCAGACATTATTTTCATTATGCGAATTGCAGACAACATAAATAGACATGAAAGTTTGCTGATTGTGCATTACTTTCTAGTGGCAAATTCTAGTATGGGTTATATCTATTTTATTATTATTGCAGTTGCCGGTCACTCTTCATCAGTGAGGGTTGAGCAACAAAGGCATGACATGAAAAGTTATAGTAAAGTTGAGAGTGTCTGCATGTTATTCATGTGGAGTTAGTTGTACTCTTGATAGATGATAAAATGCCAGAACATAAGTTAAGAAGATATAAATATGTTCGGACAAATTGAATAATTAGAGTTAAATCAATGAGTGAGGTAGTAATAAACTAAAGAAACTTATCATAGGCAACTCAAACAAATTGGATATTACTTATATTGAACCTGATAGCAGCAATAAAATCCCTTTTAGTAGGCCCAAATAGTTGGGACATATGGCATGTTGTTAGGTTGCTGAGTAATGAATAACTTTATAAGGTTTTTTTGTGTGTTTCATTAAATAACAATGTTATTGAAGTACTGTGGTATCATAAGAACAATTGTGAACTCCCTTTAATCTTTTCAGGCAATATTTCAGCGGTATCCACGACCTGATAAAGAATATCAGTCATTTTCACTTATATACAATGACAGATCACTTGATTTGGTATGTATTCTTTCTTATTTCTCATTTTACCTCCTAGTTGGACTATTTTGTTGTTATATCTTCTAGAATGGTCTGTAGTTTCTCTTCTGGCAGTGACCATTTAAAGCTGTGTTTGTTTTGGAAAAAAAAACCCCACAATTTTCCATTTCCCTTTTTGTTGACAAGAGAAATTATTTCTGATCACATGTTTGATAGCAATTTTACAATAAAAAATATGATTAAAACAAAAAGTGTATTTTTTAAAAAGTATTTGACAGAGGATCTATAAAAATTATTCATATTTTATTTTTCGGTTCTACTTATTCTTGTAAAACTGCTATTATATGTATTTTCAAAAATATTTTCCTTTTCTTTGAAAAGGAAAAAAATAAAATTGAAAAATATTGTCCAAAATAAACACCCTAACAATATATTGCGCAGCATGCAATTAAGATTATGCACTTTCTGAAGTGTGTTTCCAAATAAACCTTCCACATTTATTTCCATTCACAGATCTGCAAAGATAAGGATGAAGCAGAAGTCTGGTTTGTTGGCTTGAGGGCTTTGATCTCGAATGGAAATTACCGAAAGTTGAGATTGGAATCAAAAGGTGATAGGAGTTCGTCTGATAGTCCTCACACTTATTTTCAGAAATTTTCTCCATTTACATCAACCATCAGCTGTGGCAGTATTTTCCATAAGGTTTGACAAGTTTATGCTTGGTAAACTTTTGAAATTTCATATTTTTGCTGCTTACTGAATATCTCTTCTTGTTTTTTTAAGGATTCCATTGATGACCAACAAGTTGATATTCCGTATGTGAGCCAACCAATCAATGGTTTAGGAAAGGTGTTGTCCGATGTGATATTATGTACTGCACCAACTAAGGATTTATTTCATTCAGACTCTCTATGTAAACCTACTTATTCATATTCATCAGGAGCTACAGATGTTTCATATGGCCAGGGTTCTGCGACTGATACTGTTAGAGTGAGTTTATCTAGTGCCGTTAGCTCTTCAAGCCATGGATCAGGTCATGACAGCTTTGATGCATTAGGCGATGTTTTCATTTGGGGTGAAGGCATAGGCGATGGGTTTCTTGGGGGTGGACTGCAAAGGACTGGAAGTTTATCTAACACAAATATGGATGCAATGTTGCCTAAAGCCTTGGAATCAGCTGTACTTCTCGATGTTCACAATATAGCTTGTGGTAGGGGCCATGCAGTTTTAGTAACCAGACAAGGAGAGGTCTTCAGTTGGGGAGAGGAATCTGGAGGAAGGCTTGGGCATGGAAAACATTATGATGTTTCCCAGCCAAAGCTTATTGATGGTTTAGGTGGACTGAATGTTGAACTTGTAGCATGTGGGGAATATCATACATGCGCTGTGACTTTGTCTGGGGATTTGTATTCGTGGGGTGATGGTACTCACAGTTCAGGGCTCCTGGGGCATGGGAGTGATGCAAGTCACTGGATTCCTAAAAGAGTAGGTGGTCCAGTGGAAGATCTGCATGTGTCATCAGTATCCTGTGGACCATGGCATACAGCTATTATGACATCTGCTGGCCAGCTATTTACATTCGGTGATGGAATGTTTGGTGCTCTAGGTCATGGAGATTGTAGAAGCACAAATATACCAAGAGAAGTTGAAGCTTTAAAAGGAATGCGAACTGTTCATGCAGCGTGTGGTGTTTGGCACACTGCTGCCATTGTAGAAATTTTGGATGCATCTGATTCAGGTTGCTCTTCAGTAGGGAGATTATTCACTTGGGGAGATGGTGATAAAGGTCGACTTGGACATGGTGATAGAGAACCTCGATTCGTTCCAACATGCATAGCTTCCCTTTCTGATAGTGTCTGTAAAGTGGCTTGTGGACATGACATAACTATTGCTTTAACAACTTCTGGACATGTTTATGCGATGGGAAGTAATGTCTATGGACAACTTGGTAATCCAGAATCAGATGGTAAACTTCCTTGCTGTGTTGGGGGTAAAATTTCCAGTAGTTTTGTTGATGAGATATCATGTGGCTCTTATCATGTTGCTGTATTAACTTCAAAAACTGAGGTTTACACCTGGGGGAAGGGTGCAAATGGTCGTTTAGGCCATGGAGACAATGATGACCGCAGTACTCCAACTCTTGTTGAAGCTTTGAAGGAAAAACAAGTGAAGAGTGTTGCGTGTGGTGCAAATTTCACTGCTGTCATATGTCTTCATAAGTGGGTATGCAGTGCGGATCAGTCTATTTGTGCTGGTTGTCATCTCCCTTTTGGTTTCAGAAGAAAGCGTCATAATTGTTATAACTGCGGGTTAGTTTTTTGTAAAGCATGTAGCAGTAGAAAATCTGCCAAAGCTTCTTTGGCACCAAATTTTAACAAGCCGTATCGTGTATGTGATGAATGCTATACAAAGCTTAAGAAAGTGATAGCAGACGGGATGAAACCAAGAGGGCCAAGATATCAAATTGGAAACCAGATGAGTGGTGACTTGGCTGACAGAGATACATATGGTTCTAAAGTGCAAGGGCATTTTTCTAGGCTCTCCTCAGTTGAATCTTTTAAAGGTGAAAGCAGAGGTTCCAAAGAATCAATTAATGGTCGTCATTCAATCCTGCATCAATTGGGAAATTTATACCCATCTACCTCTTCAAAGTTTCTTCAACCATCTTCAAGGAAGATATTTTCTGCTTCTGTTCCTGGTTCAAGAGTTTCTTCTCGTTCATCATCTCCTACATCATGCAAGCTAAGCCCACCTCACTTGGTACCTACAAGGACTGCAACTGATCTTACATGTTTTCCAATTACTGAGGATCTAGAACAAGAAGTAGCCAAGTTACGGGCTCAGGTACTTACATATTGTTAGCTCAAATTATGCATGCATCAGGTTCGATCACCACAT
Source organism: Curcuma caesia (assembly GCA_037834155.1). Taxonomy (NCBI): domain Eukaryota; kingdom Viridiplantae; phylum Streptophyta; class Magnoliopsida; order Zingiberales; family Zingiberaceae; genus Curcuma; species Curcuma caesia. The sequence continues at coordinate 10,471 of JBBMKF010362819.1, forward strand.
TATTTTATGAAACATTGAAATATGAATGCCAGTGTCACTTGCCTTATGGACAATTATTGATTTCTCCTAGTATTTACATTTCTTCTTTTTGAACATGCAAGGATTAACTGCACACATTTTACACCCTTGCTTATTTCTATGTTTATGAAGCTTTTCTATTTGAAATCTACATCATCGTGCATTGTATGGATCATCGATACGTTATGTATCACAAGTTGAAACTTTTCTCTTGTAGGTAGATGAGCTAATGTCTAAGTCACAAATTCTAGAAGTAGAACTGCAGAAAGCAACAAGAGAGTTGATAGATGCAAAGGCAATATCGTGCGAAGAAACTGCAAAGTGCAAAGCTGCAAAGGAGGTTATCAAGTCTCTTACCTCACAGGTACAGCTTGCTCTTCATGATAATATTCTTATTTGAACCTCAGGATTCGCAGTGGTGAATGAGAAACCTTAAGTGTTCTTAATATAATAAGTTTTCCTCAAAAATTTCAGACTAAAAAGTCCTGGTATGCTTCTTGGTTTAGTTTGCTTGCTTAATCCTGACCTTGATCTCATCCATATTGGATATTGTCTCCATCATATTTCTATGTAAGAAAACAAATGGTTGAAGCACCTAATTCACTGAACACTAATGATGAACCACACACTCATATTTCTCAAAAAAACTATTTTCTTACATTTAGAACCTGCAGAATTAGCATTATGATATATCAAATCAGTATAACTCTCGTCATTTTCTCTCCTATTCATCCATCTAAATAATAAAGATGGATTTCATTATAGGCACATGGTTCTTGCAACTGGGAGAAAATTACTTAGGCAATTAATCAATGGAACTTAAAGCATGTGCTTCTATTAACTACTAGCGTTTGGATTTCATTATAGGCACATGGTTCTTGCAACTGGGAGAAAATTACTCAGGCAATTAATCAATGGAACTTAAAGCATGAGCTTCTATTAACTAGTAGCTGATGGATCAGTTTTGTGTTTATCTGGGATGTTTTCTGACCTATTCGATGATTTGCTCCGCTTATATATGTATTGAACCCGGATGATGAATTTTTATACATAGGAAGCAATATACTAAGAGTAAGATGTAGCATCTTTACAGTCGACCTCTCTATTGATCACTATTATTATCTAGTTTCAATGAGTTTAGCATTTTAAGTTCCCATATAACCCATCTACTAGCTTGTAGGTTCTTACAAATGCTAATTTGCTTCATTGCCTCCTGAACTATAATTGCAAATTGCAGCAAAGGTCTGTTCCTGCTGCATCATTCAATTGACCTTTTGACTATAATTTCTTTTTTATACTTGGCAGCTGAAAGCCATTGCTGAGAAGGTACCGGAGGGGTTCCTGGTATCCAGTGATGAATATGTTTGCCCATCAGATTCATCAAAAGTTTATTCTCGTGACAATAAGTCAACCAATTTGCTAGCTACCCATTTGCCCCAGTCAAATGTCTGCACTAGTAATCCAGTGTTGTGCAATGGAAACAACAAAGTATCAGAGGCTGCAGAATGGGTTGAACAGGCTGAACCAGGTGTTTACTTCACCATATCTTCTTTGAATGGAAGCCATAAATGTCTCAAGCGTGTGCGCTTTAGGTATGTAAAATATCTCACCCATGTGACATTTCATGACTTCCAACCTCATGCATACATGTCCTGATACCATATTTCCTGATACTTCTTTGAGTTATGATTTTATGAATGCACGCCTACCTATCTCCTTGCACTTTACATTCACAAGTACACACTTTCATTTCATTACCTGTATCTCTTGGATCAACCAGACTTGTATTAGTTGAACCAAACAAATTTGAGCTGGCTGATCTGGTTTGGTTTTCAAGTTTACTTGGTTTCAGCTGCATGTGTTCCTTTGTGTACCTTCAAATTGCATTTCTGAAACATCTTTTGTGTTGTAAAAAAATCTGTCCATGTTTCATATGCAGTCGGAAAAGATTCAGCGAACAACAGGCAGAGGAATGGTGGGCAGAAAATCGGTCTAGGCTTCAGCAGACGTACACTATTCTCAATGGTGAAAATTCTGCCTCTGCCTCAGCATCATCTAGAGAAAGAACAGGTTGATTGACATAGAACCGATAGCCATGAATTCTGCCTCACCCTTTCCTCCTGGTAAATGTAAATATCCCTATCGACCGCTGGTGGGTGTTGCACATAACTAGTTGATGGTTGCATCACAATACGAGAGTCGACTAGGACAATTATGGAAATAGCCACATGCAAATTGTCTCCGCAGCCTTGAAGAATTCTTGTGCAGTTGGTTTGTCTATTTTGCCTCTCCTCTTTTGTTTGCTCCATTAACAATAACATCCTGACTTTTTCCTGTCTGAGTCTGACATGCTTTGTATCTTCCATCCACTCGTAATTTTACCTGAAGGCCACATCATTTTTTAAAGTCTTTTTTCTTGCTTTTTTTCCCCCTTGGATTAATGGTAGCCTAACTGTGGAGCATTTCGAAGGCAAGTTGTCTCCCTTGCCGATGATATTTATATTATTCTTTTCGACGTTATCAAATACTATGGAGGCTGCATGCCCAAAGCCTATTCCGGTGGTCAACAGTCATAACACTGGAAACTTATTTGCCCATTTGTCTATAATTATTTCTTCGATGGCGAATTTCATGCTTACTAATAGGATAATTTTGTATGTTCTTTTTGTCGGATAGCACAAATTTAAGTTTGGCCCAGATTGCTGTTTCTATTGAAAGTTTTCAATAACATCAGTTTACCGTACAAATTCTCATTATGCTATTATTTCAACTCGTGGCGTTTCTTGTTAACATTTTCTTTTTCTTGAAAAGTATACAACAATCCCAAATTGCGTGAGATTAAATTTATTGTTGGGATCTAGATCAAAAGAAGTGGTATCAGATCAAGTGAAAGATGATCGTCCAGTTGTATTTGTTTTTTTGCTGGGGATTGATTGGTTCTGAACTAGCACCATGTCCATCACAGAGGGCAAGGAGTAATGTAGGTAGGTTGTTGTCTCATGTGGGTTGACAGCCTCTCCTTTTTACAGGTAACATGGAGACGTAAAGTTTCAACAGACACATTAGCATTGCCAAGTGAAAGGAAAGGATTAAGGGATCAATAAGAGGGATGAAATGAATGTAAATGTTGGCTCGGGGTGTATAGTTTCTCCAGAATGATCCTTATATGGGTCATGCACGACTTAGTTTATAGTTTACAGTAACATTCTTAGTCTAATCTTGTGGCTTAGACTAATGTCGTTTGTTTGTGAGTACGCAACCGCATGTTATGTTGTCGTGGACTAAGATTATAATGGAAAATGACGAACGCTTGAGCCCATGTGATTAGCTCAACTAAAAGTAAACAATGAGTCTATACGAGGCATGAATAAATGCAAATCCTAGAATCTTTCTGAACGTCTCCATTGAATTTTTCATCCAGCGAAAAAAGGACTAATCAATAGAAGAATGGCATGGGCCATTTTACAGGCCATTATTACAACCGTTCTCGAAAGCCAGCATTTCCCTACGTAATTTTTTGGTATTTTAATTAAATATATATTCATGATGGATTTACATTTAAAGATTCTGATGGCGTAATCCCCAATTTGATAACGTCGGAACACAAGATAGATAATCTTTCTTGAATAATAATAAATCTAAAACACAACAGTCAAAGAATTTCTTATCCATTTTAATAAATTTATCTTGTCATAGTCCAAAGACTTCTATCTTTAATCTTAACCTTATGGCACTTTGATTTTACTTCAAATATTGTATGTTTAACTTCGATAACAAAATAATGCTTCAACAAGTATACGCACGCACAGCAGAAAGTAATAATGAAATCTGATAAAGCATTGTCCTGACTAGGTAAGACAAAAGAAGAAAAATTACACAAAGAGAAACAAGAAATACTTTTTCTTATTTTGTTTCTTTTAAAAACAAAAGTATAAAGAAAGAAATAGAGTTTCCTTCTCAACCGTGTAGAAGAAAAGATGTCCAGAAATTTTCATTAAAATTGGATATCATCAGGGCAAAGCTAAAGTTCTACGGACTGAATTTATTTTCAGATATATATAAATATATAATGCATAAACAAGAAAAGCAATCAATGAACCTCGAGTTTTGACAGACTATCACAATGCAGCTGGAAACATTACTGATGCATAA
>JBBMKF010363035.1:0-14639 GCA_037834155.1 Curcuma caesia
ACAAAGGGTGCCAGAAGTCATCCCGACGAGGTCAATATTTAAGTAAGTCTCCAAGGGAGTCTTAAAGATAAAAATGACAGAACTAGAGGGAAGAAAAAGATGCATATACCTTATGGGCATATCTGATACTTATATGTGGAGGTAGGTAGAAGACCATACTTAAGTAAGCCTTGTAATAAGGGTAGATGGGAAGTCATATTTATATAGGGCATGTATCTACAATGGACCTTACCTAAGTATAAATTCAAGATGATAAATAAATTATATCCAAATATGACTAGGAATGACTTAGCTCAGAGTGACTCAATAACTCAGAGGAAATACTATCAAGATACTACATCAATGGTAAGAGATGCTTAGAGGGGAGAGATATGTGCATAGCTCGACCATTGAGTCGTGTAGGGTGTTCTAGAGGGTCGAGCTATTGGATGAACCTAGATGGTGTTGGATATTGAGGCTTTAAAGGACCAATACGATTTTATAAAAAATCGGGGTGCCATCAATCGATGAAAGTCAAAATTGACTTCGAAATCGAAATCTACGTTTTACGTAGATAGATTTAGACTATTAATTTGCACAAAACCGATTAAGGGTGAATGAGAAATTAATTGTTCAAAGTTAGTCCAGAATAACATTAATTGTTAATTAATGTTATATAAGGAAGCACATGGGGAATAATCCCACATCGAAGAAATTCGATGGGTTTCCCTTCCTTATTAATATTGTTGTGTTAATGGAGTTAACATTAAAACTCATATACTCTTTTCTCACGAGCAAGCAAGTGCTTGCACTTACAAGCCCGTGGCCCGCCACGCATGCAATGGGCGCTTTGTTGGCGCACTTTGCAATTCACGCATACACGTCGTCTTGAGGAGCTTAAATTTATACTCTAGAGGACGTGGCAGTGCCTACATGGCACTCGAGTGACGTGTCAGGCTCACATGTGACGTGACAGTGCCTATGTGGCATCCACGTGGGCAGGGAGAGATGACTGGATTACTGATTGGGCAAACGGATGACAACCATTAATAAAAAAGGTGTGATGGATCACATGTGATGTGATCTGGAGCATTGGATCGTGAAGAGTTACGATCTGACCGCTGGTGATGAGGCTTGATCTGAAACGTCAGATCGAATGGATCATTGAATCCAAATCTGACGGCTGATGACAAAAGAGAAACCCTTCAGATCTGACGAATGAGATTAAAGGGAGATCTGAAGGGTTACAACCCTCCAAATCGAACGACCCAAATCAATCCTACCCAAGAGTCACAGTCACTCACCAAAGGGTATTCTACCTCTTCCCTTTGTATAAATAGATCCCTTCATATGCTGGAAAAATCATCGAATCATCGATTCAACTCATCCTTTGAGCATTTATCTCATCTTGTGCATTCGGAGTCCAAAAAACCTATGAAAAGATTCGCTGGTCTTGGAATTTGAAGTGTTACTATTTTGAGATGTCGTCGTTGTATCTTGGGAAATGAATTGCTGCTATCCGTAAGCACCTGTAGAGGAATAATATTATTTTACGGAGATAGTGTTGAACACTAGCCTCGACTATATAATATCAGTTTGCATCCTCTCCGAGTAGCCACCAACCAACAATCGTAAAACGATATTCTGCAAACTGATATGGTTACGACCAACGACATTCTGACCGTCATTCCGTCGGCAACAATTCCGCACGAAGAGAAGTTGAAAAAGTTCAACGGAGCCGACTTCAAACGATGACAGCAGAAGACGCTGTTCTATCTGACGACACTAAACCTCATATGATTTTTACGTAAAGACCCGCTAGCCGCTACGAAAGCTAGTAAGGCTGCATGTGATGCATGGTCCCACGGAGATTTCTTGTGCTGCAACTATATTCTCAACGCATTGGACAACACGTTGTATAACGTGTATAATCCGATGGAGACGACAAAATCTCTGTGGGAATCGCTTGAAAAGAAATACAAAATCGAAAGCGCCGGATTGAAGAAATTTATCGTCGATCGATTTTTGGATTTCAAGATGGTGGATTCCAAAAGCGTGATGTCTCAAGTCTAAGACATGCAATTGATACTGCACGATCTAGACGCCGAAGGCATGAAGCTGAACGAGTCGTTCAAAGTAGCCGTGGTAATCGAGAAACTCCCTCCGTCATGGAAGGATTTCAAAAATTACCTCAAGTACAAGCAAAAGGAGATGAGGCTTGAAGACCTGATCCTAAGACTATGAATAGAGGAGAATAATCTAAAGTTATCCGACTCCAAAGGAACGAAGTGAACTGTCGACGAGATGTCCAACCTGGTTGAGTCGAACGCCAAGAAGTTAAAGCAATTTAAAAAGAAAGCTCAAGGCAAGAAATTCAAGGGCTCGTGCTACAACTGCGGAAAGTCAAGACACATGTCCAAAGACTGTAGACGCCCAAAGAAACCAACCAAGAGATAGAAGAATGTTGTGAACTACGTCACAACCTCTTTTGAGGAACTGGATCTCACTACGATCATGTTTAAATCCAATATGGTGGAGGATAACCCAAAGCAGTGGTGGATCGATACTGGATCAACACGACATATCTGTTCAGATAGGGCGATGTTCTCCAAGTATAATCTGATAAGTGGAAGAAAGCTCTATATGGGCAATTTCACTGCCTCACCGATTGTCGGACTCGGGAAAGTTATTCTGAAAATGATTTCTAGGAAGGAGCTAACACTCATTGATGTGCTCCATATTCTCGACATCAGAAAGAACCTAGTTTCTGGATGAACACTTGTTAAGGCCGACTTTAGACTAGTGTTCCAGTCAAACAACTTTGTACTTACAATGAATGATATCTTCGTAGGAAAGGGATACTTAGAACATAGTCTGTTCAAAATGGCTGTAACACTACAAAAAAAATAGCAATCTGCAATGAATTTTACGATGAATTTCTTTAAAAAATTCATCGTAAAATAGTTTACGATAAATTTTGTGACGAATTTAAATTCGTCGCAATCAAGTCGTCGCCAAATTCTGCGATGAAAAATTAAATTTCGTCGTAAAATTTTACGATGAAAACCTGTATTCGTCGCCGACGAATATTTCTTCATCGCCAATTGGCGACGAATTCTGGATTCGTCACCAATTGGCGACGAATTCTGGATTCGTCACCAATTGGCGACGAATTTTGTGACGAATATGAGTTTTCGTCGTAAAATTTTGATAAATAGTAACTTATGATATAATTGCGACAAACCTGATTTCATTGCAAAATTTATTGCCAATTTGCGACGAAAATGATTTTCATCGCAAAATTCGTCACAAAATAAAAAAAATCAATATTCTATTTATTTAGTGGTTATCCCTTATATACAATTACATATCGATCCAATCGGATCGATTTATAACATAAGAACAGACCTGTCACATACAATCTATAACAACATATCAAGATCCATAACAATCATAAATATCAAACAATCCATAACAATCCGATTTAAGCCCAACTCAAATCAAGATTGATTTCTCTTGCAATTGAGTTCTCCAAATATTATTATTTTCATCCCAATTTTCTGCAAAAATTAAATACACAAATTAATACCTGTAAATTTCCATAAATTAATAAGAAATTAGAATAAATACTAAAAATTCATCCAACATAAATATCAGCCCAAATATCTAATTTATTAACAAGAAATATAATCAAAATAGCTCAATCTGACCTTAATTTACCCTATCAAAATAGTTCAATCTAACCCTAATTTACCCGAGCAAAAAGCCAGTTATCACCGAGCTTGACTTTAACCACCACGTAGACTTGACTCTTCACTTGACTCTGTCACGTGTAGGTCCCCATCCACCGTATCATTACACATGCATCATTAAGCTTGTTAGATGTAATGCATTTGATGTATATCATATCTTTTCACATGCATAAATTGCAAGTCTTACAATTAAGGACAATGGCATTAGTTGACATCCTAGATAGGATGATCAAATGTAGAATACCTAGATAGAAATGCATGATCCCTTAATTTAGGAAAAATTAAATTATTCATTTCCCGAAGACTATAGGATGACTTGTGTGTGTATTGAGATATATTAGACACAAGTAAGATGTTAAGATGATAAACTAAGTTCAAGATGCAATTTGATATATCAATATGAGCTTTAGTTTCATCAAATGGATTTTACATGACCAATCATGGGAAAAACTAATGTGCATTTAATTCATAGATTATGGTTGTAAATTAAGTTTGAAAACCATTTCAAAATCATTTTGGAAAACTTTGGTGAAGTCTATTTGTTAATAGGAATCATCATTGATTAGGTTGATACAAAGTTAAAGTGAAATATTAAAGTTTTAAATGATTTTCAACTTTATACAATTCTTTAAAAATAAAATATATTTTCATTAAAAATTATTTTTTTCTTGATAGTATTTGACATAAGTAATATGTGTATGAAATTTCATGATTTTTCAAAAATTATAGAATTACTTATATATTTTTGAAATTTGATTTGAAATTGATATGCAATTTTTCAATCTAGCAATCTATTGTTGTCCACCAACAATCGATTGATGCTTGTATCAATCGACTGTTGACCATTAGCAATTGATTATTACAATGATTTTTGATTGAAATTGAGTTATTTCAATCACATAAACTTACTCGTAAGTATTTTAACTATCTATAGTCCTTTGATATACTTGGATAAATATTTAAAAGTGATTATTTTTATAAAAATGAGAAATGGATGTTAAAAAAAAATATGAAATTAAGGAAGAGGTTTAGATTTAAAGCTGAAACTTTAATTTCATTATTTAGATTTTGAAATTTTCTAAAAGATTAGAAACTCCAAATTATTATTAGTGCAATAATTATGTTAGAGCATGCTTTGAGGGAAAGTCCTCCTCAAAGGCATGATTTTGATATGAAACAAGGAGAATGCAATAATATGAGGCTGAGTGAATGAAGGATGTATGCTCAAGGTTGAGCAATAGTGAAAACGGATGGTAGGAAACCTCCATTGTGATGTTGAAAGTTTGGAATGGAAGAAGAAAATAGATTTTTGAAATGAGATTTTTGATGTGTACCCAAAGGAGAAGACTGAAGGGTTCAAGTTATGAAACCTTCATTGGCATGAGAAGTAAGATATTAGGCTAATGGTTGAGTCAAACTTAAATATATTATCAAACATTAAAAAAAGAGAGATTGTTGGTGCAATCGACCTCTTATCAAGGTTGATCAAGCTTGAGTTGACTCGGGTTAAGTTTTAATATTTGATCAATATATTAGTCAATCGAGTGAGAGGTCAAGTAAGTCAAAGTTGATCAAATACTTGACAATCTGTCAAAATGATTAGTTGGATGAGGAATATTGGTGCAATAGAAGTGGTTTGTGGATCACTAGAGGGGAGAGGTGAATAGCGACCTGTAATAAAAAAATTAATCTTTTTCTCTTACTAATTAACTAGCAAGGACACACACATATTAAAATAAAAATATAATATAAAAGTAAAGAGACACATAATTTACTTGGTTACAACCCTCGAATTGTTAATCCAAGACTATGAATAGCTCTACTAAAATCTCCTTCTTCGGAAATGACCCAGAGGTGGAGAAGCCTCTTACAATGGTTGTGTAAAGACTATAACAAAACGAAGACAATTAAAATCGAATGTGTGGTGTTTTCTTCTTCGAGCTTCAGTCTATTTGTAGCATTCACCTCGAGCTGACCATTGTGTTGATGTGGCAGTTTCGGGCATCTGGATTCATCGAACTCAATCCATTCTGGTAATGGTTCGCTAATAGCTCTGGATGACTTCTTGTAATCTCGTCGACATGGACTCCGTCTTGATCCATCTCAACAATGACTTCTTGTAGCCTTCAAACTTTGGTGGATGAATACTTAATCTGATCATTCCTCCTGATCTAGTTGTTGAGTTGGCGGTTAGTCCTTTTAAGCGGTTCAACTCTGATATCAATTGTTAAAATCGATGGAATCCATATATCTCCACAATTGTATAATATTGTCCACTTTGAGCTTAAGCCCTCATAGTTTTGTTTTTGGGTTTTATCAAAGTTCTCATACCAATGGAGATATTTTTCATCTTATAAACTCATGATCTTTTTTATGTATTTTTAATGTGGGACTTTAATTGTATCCCAACAAAATCCTCCCCTCGAATAAAGGATCACTAGGAGTCCCCTACCATTATCCTCATAGTTCGAGCCTCCCCTAGCTCCTTCATTTTTTTTGAGGGCCCCCACATGGTTCCACATATACCATGATTCTAATATCAATTATTAAAATTGATGGAATCTACATATCTCCATAATGGTATGATATTGTCCATTTTGGACTTAAACCCTTATATTTTTATTTTTTTGGCTTTACCCAACAGGCCTCATGCCAATGAAGATATTTTTCATCTTATAATCTTATGATCTTTTCTATATATTTTCAATATAGGATTTTGATTGTATCCCAACAAGGAAGAGTCAAGTAAGTCGAGGTTGACTAAATATTTGACAAGATATGGAAAGCTCAAGTAACTCATGATTGACCAGACACTTGGTGATTGGAAGTCCAATATAAAGTTGACAAGTGGATGGTCATGGGTGATCGAACACTTGACGGTTAAAAGATTAATAAAGAATTCGAAAAGGAAAGTTCAAGTGGGTTATGGTTGATTAAACACTTGGTGATCAGAAGTCCAACAGAGAGTTGGCATGAGACGGAAAGTCCAAGTGGATCATGATTAACTGGACACTTGGCGATCAAAAGTCCAATAGAAAGTTGGCATGTGGGAAGTCCAAATATATCATGGGTGACTGAACACTTATCAGTAGAAAGTCCAACATGGAGTTAGCACGAGATCGAAAGTCCAAGTGGGTTGCAGCTAACCAAACACTTAGTGATAGAAAGTCGAAATATATCAAGGAAGATCGTATATTTGGCATGGATGAAGTTCTAACAAGTCACGAGTAATTAGATGTTATGCGCGTGAAATCTTGATAGGTCAAGGGGTGACCAGATGTTAAGTGAAGAAAATCATAGTAGGTTGAGGTCAACCGGATACTTAGCAAGATGAGTTTTTAGCTTTAGAAAGGCTAAAATAGAGGTAGCAATCAATTGCTAGGAAGAGGCAATCATTGCTAAAAGGGTGCTCAGGACACTCGAACTCAAGGTGCTCAAGTGAGTGCCCAACAACCTAGTCAGACTCAGGTTGATCGAGTATAGGGTGCTCAGTCGTGCCCGAGAGATGTTGAGTATTGACTCCTTCATGCTCGCAACCCACTTGGACTCGAGTTGATCGAGTTCGAGGTGCTTAGTCGCGCGTAAGAAATGTTGAGTACTGACTCCTTCATGCTCAACAACCCACTCGGACTCAGGCTGCTCAAGCAAGGCGTTCATCAAGTTGCAACTCAAGAGCCCACTCAGGCTCTAGAGTCAATGTTCAATCGAGTTGGATCTCGGGAACCTACTCAGGCTCAGGAGTCTATATTCGATCGAATTGGCACTTGGCAACCCACCTAGGCTCGGGACTCGAAGTTGGGACATGGCAGTCAGTGACGACTCACACAAGCTTGGTACACAATGGCCCACTCGAGGTTGGGACACAACAGTTGGCTCGACCTACTCGAGCTTGGGCATCAACTCACGAATAGAGTTGAGCAACTACTGAACCCCGAACTCACTAGTAATCAACTACTATAGAACAACAATCGATTGGTAGACAGTGTCAGACAAACAAATGCTTCCAAATCGATTGGTCAATTCGACTTGTGGCTAGCAATCGATTGTTATGTCTCAGTAATCAATTGATGGTGGTCAAATTACGTAAAAAGAGTCATTTTGTAGGTGTCAATGGTTGAATTACAATGAGACAATCGATTAGTGAGAGCTAGCAATCGATTGTTAGGCGTAAATATGCTCGATTAGCAACTTATAAAAGAGATTTTGAGGCAAATCGAAGTAGTTGGTTCTTGAGGGTTCGGGGATGAAATGTTGCTGCATTTTCTACCATGAAAAGGTAATTCAAAACGACAACAAAGTATCTGAAGTAAAATTTTCTCAAATTGTAAAGTGTTTTACTTTCATTTGTATTTATTTATTTATATTATTTGTAAACAACAAGTGTTGTAAGAAGTTTCTTGGTCTTAGAAACATATTCAAGAAGAAGAAGGAATAGTAATTTTAGATCGATAGGACTTGACCTTGAAGTAGTCATCCTGGGAGTCGATGAATCAAACAAAACAAACGGTGGTGTACATATGACGTCGAATTTGATTCAAGTTTTTTTTGAGAGGGATGATTCTCAACAGTACTCACTCTTATTAGTTGTGTTGTCTTATCTTAGTGTTAAATACTTGTAGGCGGCTAGCCGTTCATGTGAAAATTATTACTAATAAGCTTGATAATTAGAATAGCTAAGAAAGACAATAAAATATTAGATAGATAGTTACAGACAAGTGAAACCAACAAGATTAACGTGTAAATACTATTTACACACACTGACACATATTATACAGTCAAAAAGAGTTGTGTGGCTAACCTACAACTTTGGCCTCTCAAAGGACTGATAACTATTGCACCAAAATAATAAATGTATTACATATATTATAAAGCTTTGGTTCAACACTTAAGGAATTTTCATGACTTGTAGCTCATTTATGGGCTTTGTTATTTTGCATAAAATATCTTTCTACTAAGGGGATTGCGAATTGTTATTTTTTTTATTAGATGCGGGATGAATAATGAGTTATTCACTTTTTATATATTTATATGATATATTTCATATTAAGTGAATTATAAATTATGATATAGTTTTATATGATGTATATCTTTTTATAATAATGAATTTTTAAAGGGATATTAAGTTGCTTGTGAAAAAATATTGAAGTCATCTAGCATTGTTAGAAATAGAGGCACATATTATTAAATTCCCGAAATATATATAAATAACAATAGAAGAGGATCATCTTGAAATAAAGACATATATTATTAAAATTTTAAAATATATATGAATAACAATAAAAGGATCATCTTTGGATCAACTTAGGCCCATATAATAATTTTGGCTAAAATTATTATATGAAAACTCAAATAATAAAATTGAGAGTTCAACAACTTCAGGTCCATATAAATGATTGATTAAAGTGAAATAAATTGCAGAAAAGACAAAGGATCACTCGATTGGCTCCACGAAACATAAAAAAGAGACCATCTTTAAATGTGGTTAGTTCGAGTCCATATAACCATTTTGGCCTTTTATGATAAATAATAGTACAATATAATAAAGAGCATAGAATGAATCGACAGTCTCTAAGGAATAGAAAACATGGAAGCTTCTTTCAAATTTAAGCATTAGTTTAATTATTAGTTTAGGTAAATGCATTTATGGACCTAAATAAGCCAAAATTTAAAAATAAAGGCATAAAATGGCTTCAAAAACTCTAATGCCTCTCTCACTTGCGACCGTGAGAGAGGCAACTCATGGTCGTGGGCTGCCTCGCTTACATCCGTAAAATTCCTTGAGTTTATTTTTTTTTCTTCTCTAAAAGGTGAAATTTATCATTTCAACGGTCCCACACAGTTGGTCCCACGACCATCTGTGAAGAAGTAAATCGAAAAATTACAACGGATCACAACGAAAAAGAGTATTACAACTTCGCCGAAATTCGAACCTTTGTCCTCCTCTACAAATATACTCCTTCATAACTAACTTAACTATATCTCGGAACGAGTTTATTATTTTTTTTCCCTTTCCCTCTCATTGCCCTTATTTTCCTTTTCTCTAAGAAATTGTCCGTATCGTATTCCTTTCCATCTTCAATCCACACATCAAAGTAAACAGAGCAAAAGGAACACAATAAAAAGGTCATCTAATAGTTTCAACTAAAAAATATATATATAGAACTAAACTAGTTAAAATTTTAAAAATATATAAATAGAATAACTTCCAATTTTCTAGGGATCAAGTTTAAATTTGTATAATAATTTTGACTAAAATTATTACATAAAACTTGGCAAGTCAAAATTACAAAATGAAAATATAAAACAACTCAAAAAGTTCTAAGAAATATAAGGCAATGCGTGCTTGTTTATGATTTTTAATTATTATAGATTAATATCCTAATTTTGATTAAAACTATTACATAGATTTAAAGTTGATTAAAGATACAAAACAATTGGAGAGTTTTCAATGTGTACAATAGTGCTTACTTATAAAATTTGACAAGTATAGATTTATATAACAATTGTTATATAAAATGTAAATAATTTTGAAAAAGTAAAATCAAGAAAGTTCAAAATTGGTACTTATTCAAAATTATTAGACAATCTTCTATGACGCCAACAAACAACTGAATAATTCCATGGACTTCCAAGAATATAAATCCTGCAACAAGACAAAGCATGCCCTCTCTAAATCTTAAAAATCCTTGCAACAAAGTGAAACTCTAAAACATACATCATAAATCTCTCTAAGCATTTCATACTAAACCCTCTAAGCAAAAGTTTTGAATATATGCCCTTCAATTTATTGAAACTTTTTGCCTTACTCAAATCCATCAAAATAAAGTACACCACAAGGACACAAAAAGAGTGTAAGCAAATTATTAGTCTCTAAAAAATATAGTAGCAAAAAATAATAATACCTCTTAAAGGAGATTTTGATGGCGTCAACTTCTGTACTGGTGGCATTTCCTATATTTCGGACAGAGACGTGAAAGAACCTGGAATGAAACAAAAGCAAGCAAAGACCAACCTCAAAATAAAAGCAAAGAAAAATTTAAAACATTGTCAAAATTCCAGTCCATGGTCTGGAAGAAGACCAAATGTTCCACTGAAGTTTTTTGTAAATAAATTAAATACACATTTATTTGGTTGTGTCAACAGTAAAATGGTAAAAAGGGTAACTGGACTTATTGTCCCAATAGTTTGATGTATGATTCACCAGTATTTTGGTCAGGATCTGATAATTAGTATAGTCTTGATATAAAGTTTATGCAATAATTAACCTATGCAGAGCCTCTATGATTCCTCCCAGTACTCTCATGTGACTCCATCGTCCTGTTCCTCTCAGGTCTCAGTATCTCACCACTCTGCCACCAGCAATAATAACACCAGCAGGCAGCAGGCACCAGGCACCTGCAAGCAACCCTGGTACTACTGCCAGTATTCACTACTTGTGACAGAGACAACAAGTTCACTCATTTATTCTCTCTATTAAACCTGCCATCGTAAATAAAAAAAAGAAAATCAGTTGGACGAGAGTCGGATACTTTGATTTATCAAAAATAAAATAATTCAGTTGTACTGACTGGGACTATCATACGATAGTAAGAAATAGAATAGATTTTTAAGATAATAAGAGTTCAAATTTCATTCAGAATATATTATATCTGAAAAATAGCGCTGGATCAGATCTGTCTGTGTTTGTTGATTTATCTTAATACGGATGAAAAATTTTTATGGAATCAGATCGATTATCTTCAGGATTAATCGAATATACCTATATTACCGAAAAAGTAATAAAAAAATAAAATAATCTAGTTGGATGGCCCCAAGGTATGGTGCGATGATAAACGATAGGACGGTCTCTCATGTTACAAGAGTTTGATTCCCACGAAGGTATCTTATATGTCCACAGTACTCGAACTACTTGTGATGTTGGACTGTCAATTATACCCATCTATGCTTTCCAAATTTATTTTGGTGGTGGATTAAAAGCTACTATAGGGTCGGACTGGTCCCCTCCATGATTAGTCGGTTTAAAGAACTGAATACTTGGATTAATAAAAAAATAGTATAGCGGCAAAACACTCAGTAAAACACTCAAGCATCCACAATTCGAATCTCAACTACTGAACACTGTTATTTTCCTCTAGTGGGATGAAAAATACAGGGCGTTGGATATCAAACTAATAGCCACTCATACTTCCTGATTTATTGGATGGATGAATCAAAGGAAAAGTTATCCACCTCGAAAATTAATTGAGTCTAAATCCCCAAAACTTGGATTATTAAAACTAATAATAATAAAACTCATCTGGTATGCCCTGGGTATGATGCAACGACAAAGTGTTCAATAAATTACTAAGCATCCACGATTAGAATCTCAATTATAATCCACTGTAGGATATTTTCCTCAAATGGGATGAAAAATCTAAAATATTAGTCGTTAAATGAAAAGTCATCATGCTTTGCTTTCGGATTTACCCAATAGATAAATTAAGAAAAGACCGTCTACCTTCCGAATTAATTGAGTATAAGACCCATATACTTAGAATTTTTTTTAAAAAAAACAACCATTTGATACCGCCTACCTAGATTAGGGTTAGGGATTATAATAAAGTATTTAAAAGAATAAATAAGAAAATAGAAATTTTAATTATGATATAAATGAATATTCAACCTCTAAAAATATAAAAATTGAGCTCTAAATTAGATGAGGAGGACTTCATCCACTACGTCTAAACACTAAATGAGCCAATTCATTCAAGTCGAGTAGGAGTGACTGACCTGACTCTGAGATGGATTTGTTGGTTAACCCAATTGAATTAGCCAGTCCAGCGTCCTACGAAAAAGGAGCTCTGGTCAGCGACGAAGACGATGTGGCTAGAGTTTACCGACTAGTAGGTGGGTCCGTGCGTCAGCATGAATTTCTTACTCCATCACAAACACGCATGACACAGACCACGTGGAGACAGCTTGCCCGCTCTCACCAAGCAGATCCATGCTCCCGACACCTGCCAGCCAACGGCTAATAAGTTAATGGTATCAACAGTAGCCGTTAAAGGTCCAACAGAGCACTGATTAAAGAAATGCTGGATCCATTCGGTGATCCAAAACCCTTTTTAAAGCATTATCTTGTTGGGGGTTATTTCTTGATTGATTGAGTAGTCAAAAACAAGGCCGTGAAAATAATAAATTTATAGATGATTCAATTTAATGCGGTATGAAATCTAGAAATATGATTAGAAATAAATACATACTTCAGCTCATGGCATGTTAGGGAAAAGAAAAAGTACTTATGATCACATGATTCAAAAAGTATTTATGATCACATGATTCAGCTTGAGCCACCTTACAGCATTGCTTGGGATAATATAGTAATGTTGGACGTGTGGGTTGGCCGCTATATGCATTTTCCGATTTACCCTTGTGGCTAGTGAAAAACTTCTATGGAATCGGATAGGTCATCCTCAGGGATAGTCAATGAGACTAACACCTACTCTATAAGACGGGATGTCCGTCAAACGGAGCAGCCATGCATACGGATCACGGCTCTGGTATTCAAGTGAGCATAATTTTCTATAATGACGGATTAATTGTGGAGGTCAGCTATAGATGATCTTCAAAGTGAACACTTTCGGATTTTCTCAGTAGGCGAACTGAGAGAAAACCGTTCACCTTCAAAAAATAATTGGGTGGGCAGGAGTTTGGATATCTGGAATACAAAAAATTACACTTAATCATAAATTGCTAATTGTAAGCATTGTCCTCCTATTTAATAACCCATAAGTATCAGAACAAGGTTTGACTAAAAGTTAATAACAGTTTCAATAATCTGACTAGAGAAGTATCCAAAGACTAGAATTTGCATATAATTGTGAAGAAAAAAAATATATATGCAATGCAATGTTCAACAGTGAAAGAAATTAGTTCAATGGTACCAAGGAAATGTTCTGTTGAACATGGCCACCAATAAATATGCATCGATTAGTGAAGAAAGATAAGCAAAACAATATTTAAGAAGCTTAATTCTGAACACTTACCTTCTCTGCTCATAGTTTAGTAACGCCAGTGAAATGGGGGACCAGAAGTCACAATAAAGAGAATGAGACAGTGCCCTGACCGCTATAATTTTTTTTCCCCTCCATCACATTGCGGCCTTAGTTCATAGAGATTCCTCTTCATCCTTTGAGGCACCTTTTCTAGGGTGAGAAAAGTTATCCGTTTCCAAAGTGTGAAAATTCCATCTTTTTCACTCCACAGAGCCTATCTCCACATTTCCATTCCCCCACGTCCTTCCCCTACACTAACATCCATGCTGCAGCCTTTGTCCTCTCCTACTCCACCAGATCGTGATCGCTCGTGGCTTTGGAGATCTCAATGACCAAGACTTTTGAGCGTGTATGCTCAAGCTGTCATTATACTCTCAAAGGGTTAAGCTTCCCGCTGGACGTTGGTGTCTCTGTTTTCTCTTTGAGAAAATTTCTATGACCAGGTGAGTCCAGTGCAATGAGATTTTGAGCTGCAGCTGTTATCAAAATTAGAAAAACTCTACTCCCTTCCGAAAATTGAGCTACCATAGGTTTGGATTGATTGAGCAAGAAATAATCTTTCTTAGAGAATCCTCAACAAGGTTTTTTGTTCTTCTTGTAGAGAATGCTCGAGCAGTCAAAAGGCATCTACATTGGAAGTTCTTTGCTCATACCTGATGAGTGAGACATAAAAAGTAGAGATCAAAGTGCAGAGAGTTGACAAAGCCCATTACTACTCAGATGTGCTTCAAGGATTTTATGGTGTTGAAGAGAATCTAAAAGTTGAAAATCTTAAGGGTGCTCAAGATTTCAGTAGCTTCCATAGAAATCGAGCAGTGAATGATCTGTTGATCACACTGGCTTAGACTTTGGAGAAGATGAGGCCTGTGGACGG
>JBBMKF010363141.1:0-14639 GCA_037834155.1 Curcuma caesia
CCGTGTTCATAGAGCACGAGCAAGGCATGCCGCATCGCATTATTTTGTGGAGTAGGCACATCGTTGCACCAATTAAAATTTTGTGTTCCCTCTTCTCTCATTTTTCTTGTTTTCTTTTCGATTTCTTTATGATTGTTGCGACGTGATCTTAACAATTGATATTAGAACGAGATTCAACATATCTAGGATCTCTTCTATGAAATTTGATATTGTAAAGTTCGATAAAATTGGAAATTTCAAATTATGATAGAGGAGGGTTAAAGATTTATTTGTGCAATTAGACGAAAAGAAACCAGATGGGATGGAGAAGATAGACTGGGAGGAACTACAGATGAAGGCAGTGGCAACGATTAGGCTTTGTCTAATAGATAACCTGATGTATCATGTTATGGATGAGGAATTACCAATGACAATTTGGTAGAAATTGGAAAGTCGATATATGTCCAAGTCGTTAACCAACAAGCTTTATCTTAAACATAAATTATTGGGGCTTACGATGTCAGACAGCACAGATTTGAGTTAGCGTATCAACATATTCAATCAGATTGTAAGTGATCTAAAATGAGTTGATGTGAAGATTGAAAATGAAGACAAGACGTTGATGTTGTTGAATTCTCTATCGTCATCCACTATGTATGAAAATTTAGTTACAACTCTGATTTGGGGAAGGAAACTCTCAAGCTAGATGAAGTCACAAGTGCTCTATTGGAAGGACTTGCAGTGAAAGATAACTAGGAATGTGGTAGGAGCAAGACTTGATATAAGTCGAGCAATAATAATAAAATCCTATTACATCGTACTCAAGAGGAAAAGAAATAGTCATCAAAAAATTATAGCAACAATAAGGATATTATGCAAGTGGACCTAGAAACCTATGATTCTGATGATGCTAGCTAAAAGCACATGGAGCATCAAACTATAGTTACAAAAAAGACCAAACGGACAATTAAACTACCTATTAGGTATGATTTTGAAGACTTGGTTTCTTATGCAGTTATGACTAGTAGTAGAGATCCTATTACTTTTCAAGAAAAAATACTTTGCTCAAAGAAGGACAAATGGATGAGTATTATGGTGGAGGAGATAGAGTTTATGCGTAAGAACCAAACATGGGATATGGCGGAACTTCCTGAAGGGAAAAGGGCTACAGGATGCAAATGAGTATATAAGAAGAAAAAAGTCATATCAGAAAGCGAGGAAGAAAATTTAAAGGCTCAACAAGTAGCAAAGGGTTATTCAGAAAGATGATTAACTGATGAAATATTTTCTTCGATGTATTAGTACCGATGAATCAAAATATCTCCATAATGGTATGATATTATCCACGTTAGGCCTAAGCCCTCATGATTTTATTTTTGGGCTCCATCTAAAAGGCCTCATACCAATGAAAATATATTCCATCTTATAAACACATAATATTTTTCATGTATTTCCAATGTAGGACTTTGATTGCATCCTAACACGATGGTCAGAAATACATCTATTAGGGCAATGTTAACTTTGGCAACACATTATGATTTGCAGTTGAAGCAAATGGATGTGAAAAATAACTTTTCTTCATGGTTAAAAAGATTCTTAGGATGTAAATTCATAAAGACAAAGTCTCTGGAGATTATGGCTATCTCAATATAGTAATGTTGAAAAGATATTAGACATGTTTAACATGGATAATACAAAATCTTTGAGTACACCTTTGGTGCATCATTTCAAATTGTTCATTGCGTGGCACCCAAAGAGAGAGGAGGATGAGGTTCAAGACATGTCAAAGGTTCGATATGCTAGTGTAGTGGGGTGCCTAATATATGATATGGTTTGCACAAAACTTGATCTGGTGCATATTGTTAGTATAGTGTGGTGAGTAAGTTTCTTTCAAATCCTGTCTAACAATATTGGGAAGCAGCCAAGTGGATTTTTAGATACTTAAAGAATACTATAGATTATAACATCATATTCAACAGACAACAAAATGATCCTTCAATTACAGGATATGTATAATGCAGATTATGTAGAGGATTTAATGACAGAATGTCTACTACAAGGTATGCGTTCACTATGACGGGAGGACATATTTGTTCAAAGTCCATGGTACAACCTATAATTGCATTATCTACTATTGAGTCAGTGTATATGACAACAGCTGAAGTAGCAAAGAAGGCGTTGTGGCTTAGATGGTTGGTTAGAGAACTGAGTCTTCAACAAGGTAAAGTCATGTTATATTATGATAGATAGAATGCTATTTTTGGTGAAGAATCAAGTATATCATGTGAAAACCAAGCATATAGATGTGAGATTTCACAAGAATAGAAAGTTGATATCTTTCGATAAAATACTATTTGAAAAGGTCCACACCTCTGATAATGTTGCAGATATGTTGACAGAATCAATTACTTTGATCAATTTCTCTAGTTGCTAGAGGAGTGCAGCCCAACTTGGCATTCCAAATGGAGTTCTTCTCATATGTTCGTGTTTCTCTAAAGGAGTGGATATTCATCAATGTGGAGATTGTTGGAGTATAACTCATAAGGGGTAGTCATTGACACGGTCGTGTTGAGAACACAGTCAAGCTGTGTCGGTTTCTGAGCCCTCCATCACACGGTCGTGTTCATAGAGCACGACCAAGTCATATTTCTTTCTGAGGGTTTCGATAGACCGTTGACACGGGCATGCCTAGAAGCACAGCCAGTCATTCTAGAGGCGTCGGTTAATTCAGGATATTCGAGTAATATATAATATTTTGATCTAAAATATCATATATGCTAGGGCTGTATAAATAGAAACCTTATAATCCTAAAATATTAAATTAAAGTGGAGAATTCTTGATCATTTTGTAGAGTAGACATATTACTGAACCATGTTAAAATTCTATATTCCCTCTTCTCTTGTTTTTCTCATTTTACGACACGATCTCAACCTCATCCCTAATCAGGCCCTAAACTTTCCTACTCATTTAACACCTCTATTGATCCATGGGGCCAACTGTTCTCTTGCAAGAACACGACTAGCTAGAGACAGGACAGAAGCCATAGACAATCCCATCAGAGAGGTCAAGGCCCATGCGCCGTGTGTTGTTGGAAGTTGGAACTGCAACGCACAGCCTGGTTGATCCTCGCAAGCAAGGCAACAGGACATTTCACAGGATTCATGTCGTCGTTTCTCCTCTATTCAGCAATTGATGCTTTGATTTGTAGTGTCCAGTATTTAGCTGATCATCACTCCTTTTTCATGATCAGAACGTATCGTGCTCCCTTTTCTTGCACGCTGATCATTTTTTTTTTGGGAAGGTATAGTTTAATCTGTAAAAACTATTAATATTAAGGACTCCTCTCAAAAGAAAGGAGAGGGACATGATTTAACATCTGCAATAAAGGTTTCCACATTATAAAAGTCAGCACGCTTGGTGGGTAGAATGTGGATCGGTCAGATTTGATAGGAAAGCTCAAAAAAAGTCCTTTCGAAAGGAAATAAATATTACGAGACAAAGATACGGCAGATTTTATTCTGTTCTACCCCTTCTTTTTTTTTTCCTCTGCAACTGTTTGATCTTAAATGGTACTTCACAGTTTCTCGATCATTTCGTCCAAGTAATTGCAGATTAATCTGAACCAGCCCATTTTTACAGAGGCCCAGTGTGCTGGCCAGGACTGTGACCCAGGTTGGAATGTGAAAATTATCAGTGGCCACCGGCCAAGTGCAGTCCTCGGGAACATGAATTACTTAGCAGATGGTGTGTCTGGTAGTAGAAGGTTCAACAGTAGCTATCTCTCTGGAGACCGAATTATAGTGTCTTGCCTTGTTGATGAACCCTGTGTCTGTGGCCATGCCTATTGCTGCATAGGAAACAGAGTACAGTGGTGATGGGCAAAAGTAGGTCAGAGTTATGCTAAGAATGACTTGCGGCGTAGCGTTGTGAGTCATCTCAACGCAGAAGCCACATGCACGGAAAGACACTCAGCATAACAAAATTGTTCATTTGATTATCATAAGAACCCACTCTGTTAAAACAAAAGACAAATTACAGGAGGAACAAAGCCTGCTATTCAGCACAACCCTCCAAATAACATGATTATTTTTAGTCCAAACTCATGAAGCCCGTGCAGATACTGGATGATCATATGTACTCACCACAGGAACAAAACCTAGCATTCAACACAACCTCCAAATTAACAAGACCCGATCTACTCTTTTTTCTCTAGTTGCAAACCTACCTCGGATCCCCTCCACTTCGATACATTTCATAAAGATCACTATATAGAATTGCTGAAGTGGACAAAGATCGAATTTAGACGAAGACGAGGTAATGTCCTCATCCGTTTTGATCAACTGTAACTTCTTGATTTATCTCCTCACAGATAGTTGTGGGATCGACCGTGTGGGAATGTTGGGATAACAGATTCTACTTTTTACTAAAGTAGAGACCACTATACAAGTTCAACACTCGTCCAACCTTATCGTGTTTGGCCCACAATTGGGTAGCTTGTTCGAAAGGGGGACCAGTTCATGCCGCTCTAGGCAAGAGCAAACAAGATCAAGCCAAATGAACAATTGGACAGGGAGCTAGCTAGCTTTGTCCACTCTACTCTGCAGCTATCAAATAACGGCTAATAATAGAATTTGAAACTTGTAGCTTCCTCCTGGAGGCAAAATAAGTTAAACGTGTCTACAAAGATCTGTATGGTTTCTAATATTCTACTCTCCGACAAAAACTATCTGTAGCTACATCGATTGATCATCGGCTTGCTTACTCATGGTTCAATTGAAACGAGGTATCTACTAAACATTTTTTTAGAATAAAATATCTGTTTGTGTCCCCTTTCACTAGATCTTTTATGAAACAGAAAGATATTGTCATCTCGATCTTGTCCCCCAGTAAACACCACCTACCGACTCCGTTGTGGGGATCATCACTCGCCCGCATATGCCTCTACCGACTGCATGCCAGAAAACGTCCGGCAACAGGGCAGTAATGATACGTGTTCTATTTGTCTGTCTAAAGAGAAGGAGGCGGAAGAAATAGCAAGCAAATTTATACAACAACATGAACTCGAATGATCTCTGATCGGCAAGACGAGCACGAAAAGACACGTACGAAAGCAGAATCGAAATGGAGACGAAGGAAAACGATGGCGTAAGCTCTCCGAGTCGCACGCTAAACGCATTCCTAGCGAATTGAAACATGCACACAAATGCTTTAGTAATAACACATCGACGGTCCTGCCTCTCTCGCTCCGCCGTAATCGTCAAAACAGAGGCTGTTTGAGCCGCCGGCGGCGGCCACCATGGGGGCCGCTAGCTCCCACTCCTGGTCCAGGATACTATACCCCAGCAACGGCGCATCGTTGCTGACGGAGTTCTCCGACCCCCAGCTCTGCTCCGCGCTGCGGCAGCTTAAGTTGTTACCGACTTCAAAGTTGGTAAAAACACAAGGCTGCTGCTCTGAGGCCTGCAACGGGATCGGAGACACAGTGCCAGTGCTGGTACAGGCAATTATGCCACTGGCAGTGGCCGAGAGCGATCTCGGCAGGCGTGCGGACATTGGTAGGCTTTCAAGGTCTGCCAAGCAGAGAATTAAACGGTTTAAAGCATCCGACGACGATGGAAAGGCGCAGCAGTAGTCCCGTTGCTTCTGCTTTACTATTCTTTTTGGCGGAGGGACGATCCCCAAGAAATTCTTCTTCAGTTTGGTGTTCCAGTGGTTCTTGATGTCGTTGTCAGTTCGGCCAGGGAGATGGCTTGCTATGATGGACCACCTGCACATACACTCGTTGAATTTGAGGTTCCATCTCCAATGCACTATAATGAAGTTGCTAAGCAAGAAATTAACAGACCTGCTTCCAATGGCGGCGTAGAGTGTGGTGATTATCATGTCTTCGTCATCAGAGAAGGATCCATGCTTAACGTCGGGTCTCAAATAGTTGAGCCATCTCAATCTGCAACTCTTTCCGCACCTGTTGAGACCTGTGCCAGCAGTTAACTTCAAGCTGATAAGCAGAGTGGCGAATGCAGAGTATACACGAACGTATAATGCATACGATAGTACCAGCCTTGCGAGGGAGAGAGATCCAGCTGCACTCACTTCCATGCTTCTCTACGAACTGCTTGAGCTGCTTGTCTTCCTCCGGCGACCAGTGCCCTTTCTTCACGCTAGCTTTGTCACAACACGGCGCCCTCCCCATCTTCCTAACTTGCTTGTGCTGCCCTAATATCGAGGCACGCGTATCTATAGAAAGAGAAGAGAAGCATGTGTGCGTATATACACACGGCGAAGGAAGTCAGTGCATGCGTGGGTCCCGTTGGCTGCACCTGACAGTAACGGCACCATATCATTTGGTGTGGAAAAATAATGATCGATCCCTCCGTATAAGACATGTATTCTTTGATCTATCATATATTATTTTATTTATATTAATATTTTTTTATAATGATCAATTATAATTTTTTAATTTATTTTTTTTTAATGAGTGATAATGAGATCGCCGTGTAAGACTACTAGCACAATGAATTTCAACTTTTATTGAAGTTTTCCTACTAATGCACTCTCATATATAACAATTAAGAGATAATCAAAGAAATTAATAAATATCTTATATCATCTAATATAATTGCACCCCAATGATCCTACACGATTGGTTCCATGATCATATAAATCGAAAAACTACAATTGGCTACTATGGATGAGGATATATATAATTGTCTCGGCTTTTGCTAAGATTCGACCCTTAGCTTGTCTACTTTAATAAGTCTATCCCATAATAATTAATTCAACGATGCTCCAAGGACGAATTGATTCGATCCTCTCCCCCTACAGAAGTGGGTATTCATCTGGACTACGGAAATCTTTTTGCCTCCTGCAAATTAAAAAGACCCAACTAACTAGATCTCTACTTCCGGCTTGCATTAAAGCACCAACTAACTAGAAAGAAAAACTATAATCCCACATGATCGATCATTCCTCTCCTTAATTTATTTAATTTGTTAGTTCTGACCCTCCAATTGACTTATACTTATCTATCGCGATATATATTATATGGGTTAATCACTAAACTCCAATATTTGAAAGCCTGCTTACCAACCTACCTAGCTACATACGTTGGAAAGATTATATGTTCCAACAACTCAAGATCAAGAAATACATGGAGGTGTTTTCCATGTGATCCAAGGAGAGTAGCCAACGTGCACTACAAAAAAAAATATAGATCTATAGGGAGGATCTTTAATGATAATTTTTTTTTCGCAAATCAATAATAAAAATAATGACCAATATTTTTCCATCACAAAATAGTAACGAAATTAGTAATAAATATAATTTTCATCCCGATATTAGTAATAAAATATTTTCATTGTAAAATTCATGGATAATATATTATTGCCCGCAAAATTTATTGTAAAATAGCGATGAATTTTTAATTCATCATACGACGAAAATAATTTTGTCATTAAATTTTGAATCCAAATCTTAAGATTAGTTATGAATTCAAAGTTCATCGCAGTTTAGCGATGAATTCCAAGTTTGTCGCTGATTTAGAGATGAATTTGAATTCGTCGTTGAATTTATAACTTTAGATTTGAAATCAAATCCTTTCTTTCTTTAATTCCTTTCCCACTCGTGCCGCTGACCAATTCTCAAAAATTTATGGTAGGATTTTTCAAAATTTATATTATGATCTTTCAATACATGAGTTTGATCATTTCTGCGATGAAGAATTTACACCATGGTTCAAAAATTATGTAAGTAGACTATAGATTCATTATAAAAATAACAAATCTTGAAATTTTACATATGTTTTATATATGACTTTAGGTTCATGATAATCAAATTCACGTTGAGTAAAAATTGCTAATCGATCTATCTTTCATGGAGTCTAAAATCAATGGTACTAACTTGGCTATAGTATGTTTCATAAATGAATATAATTTCCATACTTAAGAATATAGAATGGGGAAATAGCAATAAATAGTAGAATTTGTGTTCAATTATCTAATGATGGAGGTGGAAGAAATAATTTTTATAATTTACTGAATGAAACTATAGAGATAGAGTTTCTTGGATTAAAATTGCGAGTTGTTTTATTTATGTGTCAATGATTTAACCTTATTAGAGGGATGATGTTGCATTCACAATTTAATTTGGTTAAAATTAATCATAAAAAATTATATAAAAGATCTGAATCATTTGTGTTAATATAACAAACGGTTTAAATATTTTATGTTTCATATTCTAATTTGAAACATGACAAAATTTTAAAGAACATCGGGAAGGCATAACATATCAATAAAAGGAAGTTGCGAACAAATTTTAGACCAAAAAATATATTATTCCAATGCTACGACATCCCAACGACATAGTGATCAACGTAGATGCAATTGAAATTTACAAGGATGACGATAAGAAATTAATCTAATTTTGAGACTAATGACGATGATAACAACAATGATGATGAGAATAAGGAGGACAATGAGCACTTTGAGTTTTGATGATGGATAAATTTGTTATCCTAATCCACAAAAAAATATGACATAGGATATCCAAAATAATAATATTTTTTTTATATAAGTAAATTTAGTTTTAATTTATAAATTGATAAACCTCGTAACTGAATTAGTTGTATATTTACTGTTTCACTCTTATATTTATTTTTTTTACATGTTAATGCATCGTCTTTATTTTAACAAGGGAATATATTAGAGGTGTCATATTGATATCTTATTTCACATATTTAAATATGATAATTTTTTTTTTCATATTTTCATAAGTTGATCAGCGATGAATTTTATAACAATGCTTATTTGTTGTAAAATTTTATGATGAATTTTAATTTTTTTATGGTAAAAATTTTGTGACGATTTATTTACAATAATAATAATATTTTCATTACAAAATTTATCGTAATATAATTTGATTTTTTTTTAACGGTGACCTTCAACTTACACCTGCATGCCTTGGATTCAAATACGGACATGTATCAGGTACTATACACTCGCAGCTACATATAAATAAGAATTAGGTAGCCATAGTCGTCGTACAAGTTCGTTTGTCACTTGCTCTCTCAAGCCTCAAGTTAATTATACAGTGTCCTGACACTCTGTTGGACTTTATATACGGATCTTGTAAATCTAATACAAGCTCGAGCAGCGTAGGTGGTCTGTCTTTTATTGCATTATTGTTTCTGGACAATATTTAATTTGTCCCTGTAGATGCTTCCCATTTTTTTTCTGTACTTTTCAACATTTTGCCAATGTATCATTAATAACAATTTACGGCACGGTTAATTCCATCCCGGTTCATTTGTATTTCTAAGGATCAACTCGACATAGAAACAAAAAGTTAGTGCAAGACGGTGAAAATATATATCTCGATCGGTACTATTATTTAATTTCTCGGTACTATTAGTTCGTCAAAATTAAGAACTTTGTTATATATATTTATTCCATCTTGAGTGCAAATATAATTAGCCTTAGAGTATTTGTCTGATGATATTACAATTTCTAATTTATAGAAATAATTATTTCTTGTTTATTCCATATAGATTCGACTAGCAGCGAAACAAAATGATGAATAATCCTTTTTTTTTCTCAATAAAGATTTTTAGTTCGCGATCTAAATCTAACTTTGATCGATACAAAATTAAAAGCTAACGAAGGCAAAATGAGACTTTGCCATGCGTTTAGTTGTGACATGTAGATTAGTAGTAGCTAGCTTAACGAGTCCACGTACATAGCCACTTATTGTGAAAAGGACGATGCATTACCAACTATATATTGTTCTCACAATAGAAGGTCATTTACATGGGAAATTGTATTATGAAAGCGACCAGTTTCGGTAACATATAGAACAGCCTGACAAAGTTGATCAAAACAAAGGACGAGTTTGATGGGAAAAGATTCCCAATGTGAAGGGGACAAGAGGTTGATAATAAATTCATAATGTGAGAGAGGCATTATGTTCTACCACATTTTGTTGAGTAATTCCAACGAGAATCACATGGTAATCTTGGATCAAAATTAACGGTGCAGGTACTATAGATACACTGTATATGATTTAGGTAGTCATAGTCGCTCCTGAGGCATAATTGAGTTCGTTATGATGAAGCAGAGTTGTTGAAATAGATAAGGGTCGAATCTCGACGAAACCGAGGCAATGTCCTTGTCCGTTGTGGCTGACTGTAATTTCTAAATTTACTTTTTCACAAATGGTCATAAAATTAACTGTATGAAACTATTCGCTGAAAGAGAAAAAAGTAGTCATAGTTGTTGTTCCTGTTGAGATCTGCACCAGGGAGCTTCGACCGTCTTCTTCAACACCAAGACTGTTGAGAGGAAGATGGAGAGAAGAGGCTTGAGATTGAGACCTGCACACAAGAGGAAGGTGAGATGGAAGGCCAGGAGGGTCCTGACACGACCACTCCGATGCTTAAGTCAGTTGAGGGGAGAGGCGTGAAAGCTTAGA
This sequence comes from Curcuma caesia, assembly GCA_037834155.1. Taxonomy (NCBI): domain Eukaryota; kingdom Viridiplantae; phylum Streptophyta; class Magnoliopsida; order Zingiberales; family Zingiberaceae; genus Curcuma; species Curcuma caesia. Next base: position 10,445 of record JBBMKF010363141.1, read on the forward strand.
AGAAGAAGAAGGGATTATGAGATTGCATACCTCTCTTTGATAAGCAACTGACCTTTTATATGGTCTAGTGAGATAGAGTCACGTCGAGGATGTGACTGAAGTCCCATCACCGTTATGAATGTGTCAGAGAACAGGGTATGACCAACACTACTGTCCCATCACTAGTTAGCATTTAAGGGAGCATACCTTGATATCTATCAAAGATTTGCTATGATGATGCGCAGGGGTGTTAGGAGGACATTCACAACCGTACGATAGGGGAGTGATCTTATTTATGATTAGAATGAGTTAATGACAGAGAGAGAGGAGAGGGAAGTGTTTCGGCTCGACCTATATGAATCCGTAGTTTCTCAAGGGGCTCGAGCCGAATGGACTTCTCCGGGATATGGGGGAAGGGCCTAAGCGGCACGGGGCTGCGCCGATCGGTTTCCTCCGGACCATCCCTTAACGCTCATAGGGAGGAGTGCCGAGAAGTTCCCGATGAAGTGATGCGAAGAGGCGGGGGTCAATATAGGAATTGTCCGAGCCGAGTGTGCTGGCTTCCGTTCGACATCGACGTTCTGTTAGGATAGCACTCGTGAGGATTTGGCTCGGTTTTTCCGACCGGTCCCAGGAGGAGGAGCCGATTGGGTGTTTTCGTAGGACTCGGCTTGGTCGCGTAGGACTCGGCTCGGTCCAGGCGTCCGGTCCCGAGACCTCGCGTCCACCATTCCCCGTCTGATTCGACTAACCGGGCCAAATATATACACCCATAATATATATACACCCATAATAGTTGTCCTACAATTTAATTTATCACGTGCTCTGTCGTGTTTCAAGTTACTCTACGTGACTGTTGTAAAATATATACAAGGTAGCTTGGGTAGTGTACGAGTCTGTATTGTATTCCATTCTGGACCATATTTAATTTGTTGTTATCTTGACGACAAAAGTGAGTGCAGTTTGCCTCTTTCTAGGTTTGCTAGCTGGATATATATGATCAGTAATTTTCAACACTTTGCCAATTTATCATCAATAACAATTTACGGCACGGTTAATTATATTTCACCCTGTTCATTTGTATTTCTAAGGATAAACTCGACATAGAAACAAAAAGCTCGTGCAAGACGGTGAAAATATATATCTCTGTGCTATTATTTAATTTCTCGGTTTATTTAGTTCGTGAAAATTAAGAACTTTGTTATATTTAATTCCATAGTTTTAGCGCAAATATAATTAACCTTAGAGTATTTGTTTGGTGATGTTGTAATTTCTAATTTATAGAAATAATTAGTTCTTATTTATTCCATCTAGCTATTTTTTGATGGATTCGATCAAACACTACGTGAAAATAATGAAATACTAGTGAAACAAAATGACTATTAATACTTTTTTTATCAATAAATATTTTTAGTTCACAATCCAAATCTAACTTTGATCCATACAAAATTAAAAGTTAACTCAGGCAAATTAAATGAGACATTGCCTTCGATCGTTTGGTCAAGTGCAATCCTTTGGGATATGAATTACTTAAGCAGATATGTGTGTCTGGTGGGTAGAAGGTTCAACGATCATTACAAGAAAATAAAATTTGAGAGATAAAAAATTTCATCTAATTTATTTTTCAAGGAATATTCCGTCTTAAAAATTTTATAGTAAAAATCTCATGATTAATTTTGAGATAAAAATATTCCATCTCTAATTTCAAAAATAGATAAAAAATTATTATAAATTTATTTTTAATTTAACCAAATGAAATTAATTTTAAATACAAAATTTATCTTTATTTTTATTTTGAATTTATTGTTAATCTGTCTCAAATTACATAACAAATATAATTTTAATCTATTTATAAATCTATTTAATATTCTATTTATAAATTTATATTTAAATTTCATATCTAATTTTGTTTTAAATCAATCATTAATCTATCTTAAATAAAATATTAAATATAATTTACTTTGTTTATAAATCCTTTTACAATTCTTTTTATAAATTCGTATTACAATTTATTACTAAATTTTTATTATATTTTATTTCTATATTTATCATCTACACATTACTTTATAAAAAATAATTACACATTTCAAATAAATTATAAATATTAAACAACTAATTTATAATTCAAAAATACCATACCATTAACATTGAGATATATAAATATTCACACCATCTAAATAAATTTAACCATTAATTAATTAAACTAGAAGTAACTGATAAAATTTTAAATTCCACCATAAATATTTTAATCTTTAATTTATTTCATCTATCACAAGCTCACAGGACCAAATCCTCCAATCCTCCAATCCTCCGGGATATAAATAATTTGTATATCCCATTTGTTGAATCATCTTATGAACTATCTTCTTGAGATTTTATTCTCTTTGTCTACCTTCCTCGATAAACTTTACTTCCCGCTGTCTATTTTCTGTGATAAAGAGTTCCAATTTTTTGTAACTTTCAATAATTTTTGAAATTTATCTTCCCTCCTCATCTTATGACAAAATAAATACATATAATGTATGTCATTTGATAAATACACTATCATGATAAAATTCATGCATTCGTATTTCATTTGGTACATTGTTAAGTTCAAGAATTGTATCATGTTGCCTATATGCATCATCATTAAAATAAATATTATGTAACTCAATAGTTTCTTCAATTTGTATACCATTAATAAGAATTAAATATACATACTCATTTTGTATTGTAAGAGATTGTCATCTACATGTCCTCTCCCCCTTGATCTTCTTTTGTTGGAACCAATATCCTTCCCTCTATTTGACATGCTATATCACATAAATAAAAAAAATAAATGAATACACCATGTCATAAATTTTTTAAAAAATAAATACAACCTACAGAGATATTATTAACCAGCCCCTTGTCATACTTAATGCAACCTATATATGTCTAACAGATTCATCATGCAACAAATAATTTTGTTAAAAGCAAAAATATATATGCATGGCAGGTTCATCAAGCAACCTGTATAATGCATACCTCTACTTGCATGCAACATGATCATAGTAACATAATCAACATTGAAAATGTTGTCTCTTCTTCATAAAATTTAAAACTCTTGGTGCAGTTAAATCAAAGGTGAGAATTGAGATAAGTTAAAAAGCAAAATGATGTTTGACTCTTCAGCAGCATTAGAAACTTATGAACTCATAGTTTCAACAAATTGAAATTGATAACACAGATCAATAACAACATAAAATTCAAAATCAACATCAAAGACTTTAGAATTTCTAACCAACAATGCTCAAATTGCTAATATTCATGCTATCTGAAAAGTATATATCGAAAGTAACTAAAACTGAAATCACTATACAAGAATCTGAAATAAACTGAAGCTAACAACACTTATCAGCATCAAAAACTTATAAAGTCATATAGTTTCAACAAACTGAAACTATAGAACACAGTTCTACAGAATCAACATCGAAAACTTTAGAATTCCTAGCCGACAAAACTCAAATTGTTTATACTCATACAATCTGAAACATATTTGTCGGAAGTAACTGAAACCAAAATCACTATATAAGAATCTGAAACAAACTAAAACTAACAACACTTTTAAACATCTTAAACTTATAAACTCATGTAGTTTCAGCAAATTGAAATTATATATCATAGATCTATAACAACACAGAATTCAACATTAACATCGTAGAATTTAAAATTCCTAGCCAACTTCACAGATTTGTTACTGATAAACCATCTAATAAAAATTAAAAAAATCAATATATACAGAATTTCTAATCAAGTATGTTGCTCTTGTTGCATCCTAGCAGTTATCCACTAAAGGTTGGTGATTGCTTAAAGCATTAGGGAATTGGTGTCATAGGATTAGACATGTTCCTACTATAAAGTTTCATTAATTCCCTATAAAAAAGCTAAGTTATTTAGCATGTACGTTGATGATGACAAAAACATGATAGCTAAATAATTTAGCATTCAATTGAAGAACAACCTAATTCTAACATTCAAATAAAATAAAGCATGACTAAAATTAAAAATATTGTATGAAATTACCAATTTAAATGCATCAACTAAAACCTACTTAATGAAAGAAACATTTTATCAAACAAGTTGTGGGCATGAATCCATTTAAACCAAGTGCATGCAAACTTAATCATAAGGAAATCAATTCCATTACAAACATTCAACAATCAACAAGAGCAACCAACACAAAAGGAAAGTTAAA